>JAQZBX010031970.1:0-26065 GCA_029593785.1 Cabassous unicinctus
TGGGTCTGGAAGAGACTTCCAGCCTGTACCTACAGGAGGGGACAGGGCAGGAAGGAGGAGAGGACTGGGCAAGGGGTCCCAGGTCCAGTGGCCACTCACCTGCCCCTTGCTTCAGCAGGTCAGTGGTTGAGTTGGCAGGGCCTGAGCTATCCTTCGATTCATCTGTGGGGTCTGAGACAAAAATTCAGCTGGTAATTGAAACTCTAGAACTGGAAAGAGTACAAATTTGCCTGGGCCCAAGGCTAGCAATGTAAAGAACCCCAGGCACCTTGGCAAGTACTTTCTGCAAAGGGGAATGCTTTTCTTAACAGTCAGCACTGTGTATGTTCAGTATGAATGTTTGACGAAAGCTCTGGAGTCCAAAAGAACTGGGTCCAAACCTTCACCCTAGCACTTGCTAAGTATCTATGAACTGGAGATAATGATAATAGTACCCACTTCACTGGGTTTTTGAGGTATTCTATGTACAGTATTAGCCCAGTGCTTGGCATAAAGCAAATGTTCAAATGGAAGTTGTTGTGGCTGCCATTGTAATTGTTTTGCATTGATGTGTCTTTGTAAAGCTCAATGAATGCCCTGATTCGTTAAACCACCAATGAGGCACAAGCATTATTTTAATATTAATAAGAACCGATTACTGCTTATACCTGCGTTTCTCAGACTTTTGTGTGCTTGTTACCACAGATTGCTGGGTCCCACCTCCAGAGTTTCTGATTAGGTGGGCTTAAGAATATTTGCATTTCTCACAAATTTCCAGGGGATGTTGATGGTGCTGGTCTGGGGACAACACTTTGAGAACCGCTGGTTTAATACAATTTAAATATCAAACACTTTTTATAATGGTTGAACTACAATGGTAAATTTAGAAGAAATAGAATTTAGTGTCTAAATTAATAATGCTATTGAAGTTGTATTTGAGTTACGCAAGTAATGTTGGTGGTCAGTTATTATTAATCATTCAATGAATTAAAGTGGATAACTAGAAATCATCAAATAGTATCAGAGGTTATATGTGTGGGCATAACCCCAGGAGCTCCAAGAGAGACGGGAAGAGCATCCTGGGGCCTGAGCCCAGGGGCATTTCTGATTGTCCTACTATTGAACAGGGAAGGTGGGGAGAAGGCACCCTAGTTCCCAGTTCAGGGCTGGCCACTATCATCCTCATTGGGTCCTGGGCACTTGGGGCTGGGTGATAGAAGCCTGTCCTATGAAGAGTTTGGGGACCCCATCTGCCATCCTCCAGAGTTAGAACACCTCTAAGAAAGAAGCTAAAATATCCTGTCCTGGCACCCCAGTCAAATTCTCTTCCTATATGTCTTAAGGCTCTTGAGTTCTATTCAAACATCCCATGATCTTCCCCACAGTTCAGCATCCCCTCAGTCAAAGACAACCTTCCCAGCCATGCAGACTAGAAACTCCAGGGCCATCTAGACCCCACCCTTTCCTTCATATACCACCTCTTCCTCTAAAAGAGCCACCACGCGCACTCTTTCCTCTCCATTCAGACCAACCGTCTAACACCTGGATGCACCCCATCACCTCAACCTGCCTTCCACTAGTCCCTCTATTCCTCCCCTATTCCCTCTCCCTTGTCTGCACTGCTCATCTTATCCTCTGGGACCTGGTCCTCCCCATAACTGTCTCCTGCTTCTAATGCCTCTCCTGGGATGAGACTTATTCTGTGGATTCAGTATGAACTTCTTGAAGACTCCAGAGGATTTTCCCACACAATCTGGCAAGTCAATTATGTATGTTCCTGGAGTTAAGCTTTTTAATTAACTTTTCCTTCTTTTTTATTAGGAAAAAAGGAGAGAGATTTTGAGTTTCCCCATATTGGCAAAATGACCCATGTCCTCCACCCCCTGGCCCAAATTCTGGAGTGGCAGGATGGAGACAGGGAAGGAGGCAGGCTCAAGGGTGTGCTTGGTGAGCAAGGAATATCATATTCCTACCTCGGTTTGGAATGATCAGCTTACAGGGTAGAGCCAATGGGATGATGGAGTGCTGGTAGACCAGGGCAGATAGAGATCCTGCAGGGAGGGACAGAGGAAGCATTATTGGGGGTGGGCCAAGGGGAGGGTGGAAACCATCCCCTGTTGAACATAGTCTTCACCTCTCTATTACTTCTCCCTCATCCCACCAACAAGGCTGAAAACTCACACCTCGTTTTTTGTTTGTTTTTAGCAAGATCCAAGGGAGAAGATTCCAAAGGCTCACCTTAGCAGTAATAAGGATACCTACCAACTTTCCTTTATAGAAAGTTCTTCCTAACATCTCTCTAACCTAAATCCCTCCAGCAGCCACTGCCTGTCTCAGGACAGTGCAATGGAAGAGTCAGGGACTCTGAGGTAAGAGAAGTGTGGAATCAAATCCTAGCTCAGTCACTTACGATCTAGCGTGCTTGGGTAAGCGGAACTTCTACAAACCTTAGTTTTCCTCATTTGTAAAATGGGGACAATGGCACTTGCCATGCAGGCTTGTTGTGAGGATCAGAAATAATAAGGCCTCTAGACAATGACTTTCACATAGTAGGTACTCAATAAAGGCAGCTGCTATTATAACTGTTATGTAAGTTATAATGATAACAAGTCTCAGTTGAATAGGACTAATCCAGGAAGGAATTTCACAGAGTTTAGGAGCCACAATTCAGAAAAAGGGAAGCTGCTGTTTATTTTCTCTCTCAGGCATATGACAAGGGGGACTGGGCAGAGCATGCAGTGGGGAGAGCTTGGGATCAGATCCCTGGAGGAACCCAGGACAGGGACAAGACTTTTAGGCCAGACTCTGGAGACAGAGACAGGGAAGAGCTCACCAAAGTTTGGTTCATTGGGGCATCCCTTGAGCTTGACTCCTCGGGGGCCGGTCTCTATCAGGAAATGCCTCACCAGCTCATGGGTCATGTCTCCTGGGATGAAGAGAAAGAAATAAGGATTGGTCACTTCTCATGGCATCTTCCCATCACTTCCCAAGAATGCTTCATAACTTCTCTAATGTGCAGGGCTCTGATAGGTTAAAAAGTCATAGAGTTAATAGGGATAGAACCTTCTGGAATGGAGAGACCACCTCTTCTATCCCACCCCTCAACGGTACACAATCCTGCTTCCCTGACCTCTGGTCCCAGCCAACAACAAGTTTTCTGAAGAGTGTAACCAAGCAGGGGCAGCTCCAGTGAGAATGAGGGGCCCGCCCAGCCCCCTGGGTCCTTTTGGAGCCTCAGGATTTGAAAAGACGGTAAGGACCACCTGGCCCTGAGGCCCCCACTCTGGGAGATGCATTACCTTTTTTATTCTGCTGCATGACAGTGGGAGGGGGAGAAGAGACCTTCATGGCCAGCCCGTAAGCTCCGCGGAAGGAGTGGCTGTCACGGATGACGAAGGCCCCTGGCTCCTGGTCCTTAAGGAGTGCAATGGCTGGATGGGAACAGCGGACGGGGGAGAGGAGAAGAAATGGATATCACTGGCTCTATCTAAGTCTCATTAGGCCCATCAGGACTCATTGTTTCTTAGGTGAGACGAGATTCTTTAAAGTTAAAATTTAAACACTACTAAGGATCCTCCCACACTAGGGATCAGCAAATTTTCTTTTTCTGAGAAAAAGAAACGCTGTCACAGCGACTCAACTCTGCCATTGTGGTCTGAGTCAGCCACCGAGGATACGTAAACTAATAGGTGCTGTTGTGTTCCAATGAAGCTTTATTTACAAAAACAGGCAAGGGGCAGGAGCTGACCTGCAGGCCATAGCTGCTGGCCCCTGTCCTATACATCCACACAGACATTCCTTGGAAACCTGAGATGGGCCTCATCTCTATCGCCACATCCCAAGTTTTTGTGATCTGGAAAATGTGCAAAACTCTCCCACTTCAGAAAATGGAGAGTTAACTTTGCCCAGAAAAGGACAAGGCTTTGGAGAGCAGGTGTAGCTCAGTGGTTGAGCACCTGCTTCACAGTTACAAGGTCCTAGGTTCAATCCCCGGTACTCCTAGAAAAAAAAAAAACAAAAGTACAGCCTTGCTGCTTCTAAGAACCCTTCAACAAAAATGAAAAACAATAAAACTTTTAAAAAATAAAAGAACCACTCTTCAAAGGAGCGTCTGCACTCTCTGCCTCTGCAATCCCACACTTCATCGTGGGAAGGACGATGCCTCTTCCTGTCTGACCTTTATCCCAACTCCCTCTCTGGGACCACCACCTACTGCAAGGAGGAATAAGATGTCTTCTCAGCCATGTTCCCTGCCCACGGAAGACGGGGGAAGGGGCAGCAGCCAGCTGCACCCTCTGATGGCCAAAGAGCCTTCAGCATGGCCCAGTACTCACCCTGCTCTCTGGAGATGTCAGGCTTGTACCAGTACTTGGAAGTGTCCTGGACAAATTTCACCTTAGCCCTGGTCTCGGGGCTGTTGTCTAAAGGAAAGGAGAGGAAAGGGAAGTGGGTCTCCTCAAACATCACCAGAGCATCGCCAGAAGGGCCCTCTGCAGTCTCTCAACCGCTTCCTTGTCTCCAGGCTGGATTTCTGGGCTGCCCTCCTGTTGAAAGGCCTGGCGTGGCATTCTCACTGAGTTGACAGTGGGCCCTCCCTCTGCCCCCTCTCCCCCTTTCCCTAAAAGATCCTGACTGAACCTTCCTCCAGCTTCTCTCCAACAGGCTAAGACACCCCCACCTCCCAGCCCCATCTTTGTAGACTCAGTTGCCCAACTTTACCATAACCCTGGGGATGATGTGGAAGCATCACCCTTCCTCCCAAAGATGCATTTCTGTCCATTTCCCCCCAAAGTCCCTCCTTGTTGCCTACCTGGAGAGCCGAGTTCCACATCACGTAGGGCAAAAAAATCACTCCCACCCTGGGACAAAAGTGTTGGCCTGGAATTTACAGGCCATCTGCCATGTGTCACATGCCCATTCTCCGGTAGATCCCCCTCTTCCCAGACCCTGTGCCAACCACGGATGCCTTCATAGGACATTAGATTCTAGAAGAAAGCTTGGAGAGCATCTAGCCCAACTACCTGACATTACAAACGAGGAAAGTGAGGACCAGCGAGGGGAAGCGATTGGCCCAGGCCGCACTGATGGGGAAGAGAAAGGCTCTGGAAGTCCTGCCCAGGTAGGAAGACTCCAGCAGCCAGTCCAGTGCTGGCTATACCATAGCTTCCCGTCTAGACATCAGGACGTGTGGCCCTCCCTCTCCAACCTCTTCCTTCTTCTTTTGTCACCAGACAAGACAAAAAGAGAGATGGAGGAAGAGGAGGAAGAGGAAGCAGGAAAATAGGAATATTCCAATTCCACGTTTTTCCTCTCTTTTATTCAGAGGGAAACTAGAGCTAAAGATGTGGTGACATGATAGGAGCAGACATGGCAACATGGGTTATGACTCAAGTACTCAGTCAATTTCAACTTGTGACTGACACTCTCTCGGGATCTGTGTCTCCGGAGGACAGTGAGCGGGCAGGTCAGCTCCCAACCCAGCAGCAGTGCACTAGGCGGCCTCTGGGCTAGGCAGCTGGCCCATGCCACTGCTGCACACGGCCTCTCTCTGCTCTGAACCCCCAGGCCCCCGCTGCTGCTGTGTTCTGTTTAATGAGCCGTCAGAGGCGGCTGCAACACCACGTGCCTTCCTGTGTTGATTCTAATGGCTATTTTAAGCGGGGAAGATGGTGGGAAACAGGAAGTGTCCCAACTACTAGAAATTTTGCATCCTCCAAGGAGAGAAGCTGGGAACCTGATGTCCCTGGTGGGCGGCAGGAAGCAGGGGCATGGAGGGTCATGGTAGGTGTCCCGACTTGGCAGGCTCAGGACAGGACCTAATAGTGACATGCTGAGAATTTGGCAGGGGTCCATCCCAGGCTGCATGAAAAATTCTGAACTTGCCTCAAATGCCCCAGGGCCCCAGCGCCCCAGTTCTGTACATGGTCAGGTTTAAGGTCTGGCCAAGAAGCTGCAGATTAGCTGAGGCCTTGACCTTTGTGTTTAGGTAATGAGCTCTCTAAGTAGAGACCAAGATGCCACGTTCGGGTGATGAGTGAAGAATTCACTGAGCAAACTGAAGCCAGGTAGGTAGAAACTAGACTCCAACTAAAATGTCCAACCCTTGTCCCTGATGCATATTGCTTCTGGCTGCCAGATCTATTATCAGTGAATATTAGCACAGTGGGACCAAAAAGTGGGACCAAAGTGCTGTGGGCTGGCAAAAGGTATGGAGGGCCAGGTTTGGAGGCATATTTTCAAGGTTATGCTACATCTCAATAACCCTCAAGATGTGGAAACGTCTTGATAAAGACAATGCCACTAATACCTCAACACCAGTTTTAGTGTAGGATAACCATGTGACTCTGGACAAGTGATTGAGCCTCTTTAAGCCTCAGTTTGCTCATGTGTAAAATGGGGGCAACAATGCCTACTTTACCAGGTAAGTCATGAGGACTGAACAAGCATTAGCTCAGAGCCTGGCACACAGTAGATGCTCAGCTTAGCCATGGCAGAGGCTATGGTGGTGATGACAGTCACAACAGCAATAGCATGATTTTCATCATCATCATCCTCACCCTCATCACTGCTCCCACAGCTTCCACCACCACAGCACTTGAGGATATCTCTAACTCCCATCACACAGATAAGGAATGTTAAGGACCAGCGGTTCCCCCAATGTTGTCTGCCGACGGGAGGCCAGAACAGAGACCAGGCCACACATCCTAACTCTCAGGCTTCACTCGTCAGCTGCAGAAGTGGGAATGGAAGGAGAGGCCCACCTGGCATGGAGTACTTGGAGAAGTCAGGCAGAGTGTGGGAAAAGGAGACCGTGCTGCCCCCACTGGGACTGGACATGCCACTGGCGACAGGCGAGGAGGACACCTTTCCATTGATCGTGGCATAGTTGGGGAGGCTGCCTGCTCGGTCCCCCACTGACATCCTCCGCTTCTCTGGCAAGGCCGGCATTGGGCTCCCTTGCCGGAAGGCTGCAGAATCCGGCGAGGGGGAGGTTGTGGGGCTGCTCAGGCCAGGGTAGTAGGCAGGTGAGACGGGGAAGGAGGGCGTGGAAGGAGCCTGGTAGCCGGAGGCACTGCTCTGCCGGGACAGTGTGGGTCTCCGGTCCTCAGGGGTGGAGTAGCCACCATAGGGCGCATGCCGGTCCAAGCTGGGGCTGCCGGGAACCACAGATCCAGACCCTCCCAGGTGACGGCCCAGGCTGGGGCTTCCGGGGCTGGCTGTCACGTTGCCATGGAGACTGGAGGCCAGGTTGCCTTGATGGGCCCCTGCTGGGTGCCGGCCCAGGCTGGGACTCCCGGGAGTGGTGGCCACGTTGCCGTCGAGGCCTGAGGCCTGGTGGGCCCCTGCTGGATGCCGGCCCAGGCTGGGGCTCCCAGGAGTGGTGGCCACGTTGCCGTGGAGACCTGAGGCCTGGTGGGCCCCTGCTGGATGCCGGCTCAGGCTGGGGCTCCCGGGAGTGGTCACTGCACTGCTCTGGGGGCTGGAGACCATGTTACCATGGAAACCAGTTCCTACATTTCCATGGGGACCAATCACCTGGCGGTGGCTCAAACTGGGGCTGCCAGGGGCAGCCATGCCAGGGTTGATGGCCCGCCGGCCAAAGCCAGGGCTGGAGGGCGTGTTGGTGCCCACTGTCCTGTGGCGTGCCTGAGGGCTCCCAGGTACCGCGTGGATGCCGGCCACACTGAACTGAGGCCGCGCCTGGCTTTCTGGAGAGGAATTGAATTGCTGAAGTGAGTAGTCAGGGCTACTGTAGCTGCTGCCCACCGTTGGGAGAGGAGAAGAGCTCTGGTAGCTTCTCTGGGCCGAAGGGCTGGGCTGTCCCAGGCTGCCAGAGCGGAAGCCAGAATCCAACAGGGGCTGGGTAGGTGTCCGGAGGCCCTGGTCACTGCTCTCCCCCGATGGGAAGCTCCCCACTGAAGTGCTAGAGAGAGGGGGCAGACAGAGATGTCAGCGGCTGGCACCTACTGCAGGGTGGAATTGCACAGAGTGCTCAGCCCCTCCCTCCAGCCACGAGGATGGGCGATAATAGCTCCACCCACGATGTGCCAGATTGTCACCTTATGGAGCCATAGAGCAAGCCTACAAGGTGGATATTATCATCCTCATTTTACACAAGAAGAAACTGAGGCTCAGAGAGGCTAAGCAACAGGATCAGGACCACACAGCTCATAAAAGACAGAACCAGGGTTTCAACTCCACTGTACCATGCTGACTCCTGAACGATAGTCAAAGCAAAGAGGTCTCTTTTCACCGGAAAAGAAATCAAACCACCTGGCTCTTGTTCCTAATGGGAATAGCACAACTTTGACTCAGTTTCCCCCATTCTGATATCAGGATCCTTAAACATTGAAAGAGTGCTCAAATAGGGTTTCCACCCCTGGATGACACCAGCAGGCAAAAACAAGGGGTCAGGAGGGGTTTGCACATAAGCATAACTCAGCTCATCAGAAGGTCTACTTTCCAGCCATTGGACATGACCACTAATGAAGCAAGCCGCTTTGCATGGTCATGAGGCTCTCATCAATAGGAGCGTTTAAGCAGACACTGACCAACCTCTCGACCTGGATGTTGAGGAGGGAATTTCCTCCTTTGGGAGGTTAGAGTAGATGAGCCCAAAGGTCTGATAAAATCCAGTTCAGAGGGGACTATACCTGAGGGAAGCACCCCGAAGTTCTCCTCTGAAGGTAAGTGCAAGTTCACATGGAGCACTGCAGTACAATGCAAAGGCCTATGAGTTTTTGAAACGTGGATTCTGCTTGTTAAAGTTTTCCCACGTGGAAAATTAATGAGGCTGGATTAGATGATTCTGATTCTGATTCCTTCCAGGCCCAACCTCTATCCATCAATAACGTGGCAGGAGAGACAAAGGCTGACATGGGCCTCGTGCCAACACCTCTGCAGGGAGGTGGCAGTCAGGCTCAGCACCAGGAGTCCTTGTAAGGAAGGGGCTTCCAGGAGACAACGGGCCACAGCCTGGAGCTGCAGACTGGAGAGGACTCTCACTCCTGGCTGGGTCAGGTAAGCTCGGGTCCCCTGGGTAATGGGAGGTGGAAGGTGGGAGGCGAGTGCTCCTGGGACAGGCCAAAGCCATGGTCAGGAAGAAGGTCAGGGGCTAGGCCAGGACAAACTCTACCTCACATCCTAGAAGGGGCCAGAGTGGAAAGCCGCCTCCTGGTACAGAATAAACTGGATTCTAAGGAAGGGGAGGTAGAGCAGGCTCAGCAGGGCAGGGTGGGGAGCACTGAAATGAAGTTCTGGAAGATCAGTCCCGGAAAATAAACACTAGCTTTCTGAGTCCTGGAAAGGGCCAACACTACAGCAAGAGGGATTTGGGTGAGAAAAGTGAAGACCTTCCCAATACCAGGGGTCACTGAACATCAGCAATGGGAGGCTGAGGCATGTCAGAAAAATGCCCTTTCCTTTAAAACAGGGAACACACCCTCTACCCAGAGTCAGAATTCCTGAGAAGTAGAACCACCTGCCCTGTCTAACTCGGCTTGAGGTTTTAGAATTCTTAGAATCTCAAGAAATATGACCTCTGCTCATCCTGCTTGCCCAGGCCCCTACCACCTGGGAGGAAAGCAGATGGAGGTGACACTCAGTATTTTGGGTCAATTTAGGGGACAGGGCCTGGCCTGCGGCATGGGAAGGAGGAGGTGGCTGGAGAGTTTCCCAGGCCCCCATGGAAGCCCAGGTTTGGAAGGGGAGTGGGCACAGGAACGGGTGGCCAGGGGCCAAGGCGCCCCTTCCAGGGGGCTGAGCTCCAGCCAGGGCAGCCTAGCCCAGTCCTCCCCCATGCCTGGCACTCTACGCCCTGACTGAGCTGAACGCAACCCCCCTTCCCTAAGTCTTCCCCTCTCCCTGTCATAAGGCCTTCACCCCCCTCCACCCCAGCCAAGCAGCTTCTCACTGCACCCCAAACATGGGTGCCCTCCCTCTTCTGAGCTCATCAGCAGGAACCATCCACCTTCCTCTGCCCAATTCAGCTCTTTCCTCTCTGTCTGACCCACTCTGAATGTACATTGCTGCCCACCAAGACACCGTCCCTGGCGCCTCTCCACCAGCTCACACCTCTCCCACAGGCTGCCCACCCTCACCCCCACACACCCCACACACCCACACCTCCAGGCCTTTGTGCTGGCCCTGCTTCCCTCGAGAGCACCCTCTCCTTCTTCACCTGGCAACATCCCGCTCACCCTTCTGGATGCACCACAATCACCTCCAACCCTCCAGAATCCTCTGCATCCCCATCAGTAACAACGTCTCCTCGCCCTGAGTGCCAGACACTTTCCTTCTCTGTCTGCCTTGGAGCACGTCTGGCTGCAGTGCAGGAATGGGGGCACAGCTAGAGACCTGGGCTCGGGAGCCTGACACCTTGAGTCTGAATCTTGTTTCTGCCGCTTAGCTGTGTGACCTTGAGCGAGCTACTCCACCACTCTGTGCCTCAGTTTCCTCTTCTGAAAATGGGAAGAATTATAGTACTTACTTCATAGGACTGCTGCGAGGATAATAAAAGAACAGTACAAGGCATTTAGCAGAGTGTGGCACACAGGAAGCACTTGCTACAGACCAGTGACTCCTGTGTGAGGCTTTAGACTTGGGGGAAGGACTATGCCTCCTACAGCCCGGGACCCTCACTCCTTCCAGCACAGTCTGGATGGATGGAACGGAATCCAGTCTGGGAATGACAGTGTACTCATCCTCCCGTTCCCCACAGGATGCGGCACTCGGGGGCTGCTCATCGAGGCGCATGGATGAACTGGTTCACGAGGGGCAGCCTTCTGGAGATTTCTGCCTGTCCATGCCCTGGGCAGATCCAAGAGGCCGCACCCGTCTGGCCCAAGCCTGGATGCTCCTCTCCCACATGCCCCCTAATGCTTACCTGTCAGCACTGAGGATGGGGCTGCTGGTGGAGAGGGGGCTGGGCGAGACAAAGGAGCCCCCCAGCGTCCCATTCCTCAGGGGTGTCTCGTGGCCATAGGCTTGGGCGTTCGGGGTGCTAAAGCTCTTGGGCTCAGGGTCCTGGGCTCGGGGCCCAGCCACAGCCGTCCGTGCCACAGACTCGACATAACTCCGGGGCTCTGGAAAGGGCAAGGGGACAGAGACAATGAGCACAGATTCACAGGAATACCAGATGGGAAACAAGCTGCTGGGGTCCACAGCCTCCCCAGAGTCCAGCCTATAGGGGAAGGCAGCACAGGGACGGCCCCAGACGGGCAGCCAAGCACATCAAGGGCACTTTAACTGGGGCTCCTGCCTGCCCATTCATACTCCTCTTCCCAGAGTCTTGGAGAAGCTTGGAGAGACCGCCCCACAGCCAGGGCCCTGCTCTGGGCAGCTTCCCAGAAATGGGACCCTGGATCAGCCTCTGAATACAGCCATCAAGTCTCTTCCCTCAAAGAACTAGGATGTCTGTCCATAGCTGGTATCCCACTTAACTACCCAGTCTTCTAGGCTCATCTACTTCCCCCAGGCACCCCTCAAGTCATGGGCTCCACAGTGGACACGAGCCCCAGCCCAGCCCTGCCTGTATCTCCAGACAGCGTCAGGTTCACACAGACTCTGCCCCCCACCCCCGAATCCACAAACAGGCCGGCCTGCCCAGCAACAGGCCTGCACCCCAAGTTACACCCAGCGCTGGCTGTGGCGGACTCACCAGCCCATGTCTTTGCCACCAAGACACACCCATTTACCTCTCTGCCTGACACACTTGACGTTCCCAGGGCTGAAGTCAGGGAAGCTTCTTCCCATGTGCAACTAAACGTTCCATGCTGGCTTGTTGCATTTCGGTAGCACTTAGCAGTTTACAAAGGACAGTTATACACATTATCCCTACTTAGTGTTCAAATACCCTAAGGGGAAGGGAGGACACGTGTCAGAAAGGCCGTCCACAGACGAGGACACAGAGGTCTGGGGAGGTGAAACGACAGCGGCACAGCCAGACTTCTGATCTCCTGTCCAGCGCTTGACCAAGTCCCCCACAGCCTCTGAGGCAAGCCCGGAATCTAACGCCAGGGAAACAGAGCAAAGAAGCAGGGCACTCCAAGGACACCATCAGGAATGGATAACATTCTCGCCACCTCCAAACATGCGTCATCACGTGTCTCCCAGGAGGGATGTGATCTGAGCACACTCTGCCTGGAACCACAACTGGGACTCCACGGAAACCGGCCTGAGAACCTGAAGAACCAGAGGCTGTGCAGCACTGGGGGGCCTGGCCCCCCGAGACCCTTGCTGGCCAGGACAGTAGCTGTCTCTGAGGCTGAGGTCCACAGGGTAACAGGGCTGGGGTCAAGCTGCCTCCCTTTGGCCCAAAGAAAACCTTGATTTGGAAGGTGCCTAATCAATCACCCGGCGTTATGGGGTGTGGCTGGCCCCACTCCTAAATGCACACTCCCTACCACCCCAGGCCTAGCCTCTGAGGTGCCCTCCAGGCTGACATCTACATCCAGGCCCCTGGGGCCTCCTGGACACAGGCAGAGGGCGGTCCTTCAGAGCAGAGCCCTTTGCAGAGAGGGTCCTGGCAGCCTGGCATGGGGGCTCTGTGTACAGCTAGCCAGAGGCTGCCAGTGTATCCTTTTGTTTCCACACAGAGCTCCCTCCAACTGATGTAAAATGGGTGAGTGGGGTGGGAGGGGGAGTGAAGGCAGGATGTCTGCAAAGGGGCGGGCGTATGCCGGTCTATTCCAGGTACCAGGTGAGGGATGATGCAAAAAAGCCACCTCGGAGCCCAAAGCTGGAGTCCAGCAAGGCCTCCCTCAGCCAGCCCACCCCATGCACCTCACAAAAGCCACAGGCCAAATGCCCTCCAAAGACACTGGCCCTGTGCCCTCTATGTACAAGGCTGAACGGGAGCTAGAAGATGCCGCTAAAGTCCTCTATCTGTCTGTAGAGGATCACATTGTAAACATCTTCAGCTTGGTGGACCAGACAGCCTCTATCCTTCAGTTCTCTCCTGGCTCCTTCAGGCCTGGGTAAGATGACTCCCTACTCCAGCGGGGGGGGGGGGACCTCTGCATCCCAAGTTGTGCTGCCCCTGCTGTTTAAATGGTACGCTGAACTCTCCTAGGTCGCCCCATCCTGCCAGGACCCTGATCCATACACTAGGTAAGCAACTCACATTACCCTACACCCCACCCTGTAAAGGTGGAGAAAGTATAGGGACTGCTTCTACCAGCAGCCACACACCACTGTCCAAGAGTCAGGACAGAACAAGCCTGGGACCAGTGGGTGGTAACTCCCACCTGGCCCGTTTGCCATCAGACAACGATGAGTCCCACTGGCTGCTTCCGGCCTAAACACAGGCCTGAAGTCTGAGTGTCGGTCTGCATGGAGGGTCAATGGAACAGAATATCTGATGTCCCAGAAAACCTGAGAGGGCTATAGAATGGCCACATGCTCACAGCATCAGTCCCATCGGTTGCTGCCCTGCCTCCCTTGGCTCCTAAGCCACAGAAGAGCTCTCAAAGGACTCGGAGCCTGAACGTGGTGGGGCAGGACCACTTCCCAGGGAGCAGCAGCAGCAGCCCTTCCGCCCCAGGGCTGGAGAACAGCCCAGGTGAGTCTCGGTGGCCGGTCCTCCCAAGGCCAGCACATCAAGGCTCCAGGGCTTGGCTCCTGGGCCAGCAGCCGTGGATTTCGGAGGCCTAGTCCCACCCTGCCCTGCCCCTCACCTCACCCCCCAACCCCTCCTTCTCCCACCCACTCCTCTTCCTCTGGTTGATGGTCTGCTAGCCATCTGCCTCGTGGGGGCCCCTTCCTGCCCCTCCAGTCCCTAGACATGAGAGAAGCCCTTCCCTGCAAACACCATTCCTCGTGCACCCAGAGCAGGAGGGCCCCTTGGACCACTATTTTGGTTTCCAGAATTTAACTCCAGAACTGCTTAAAACCAACCTCTGAGGCAAACATCCATTTTCCCAAGGTTTCAGAGTCAGATTTCCAAAATTGAGAATGCTTCCTTTCCCTGCCTGTTCCTTGGCTTTTTCTCTCCTCCCCACCCCAGGACCACATGCTAGTTGGGGGCTGCATCCTCATACTCAGGACCACAGCCCCCTGGGGGCTCCCCCTTCTTTCAATTTCTAAAGGGTAACCAGGGGCAGGCTGCTGAACCTTGCTGTGGCTCAGTTTCCTCATCAATAAAATGGGAATGAGAATATTCACCCACCCAGCCAGGATCAGGTGACAAGAGAGGAGAAAGTTCTTAATTCTTTCTTGCTGACTGCAGTGCCTGTGTTTAGAACCACCTGTACCCCTAAGTGCTCTGGCTCCTGCCTCCCTCCACCCTCCCCTCGCACCCTCCTCTCCTCCAATCCTGGAGCAGCTGCACCCAGAGGCAGCAGGAGGGTGAGGCCAGGGAGGTGCTTCATGTAGAACATTCCACGAGCCCGAGCCCAGCCCCAGTGGCTGTTGGCAGCTGAGAACCGCTGGAGGCACAGGAGTGACCTGAGGCCGCAGTCCTTCTCCCAGGGTGCTGCCAACTCTGCATCCACACTGAGAGCCCCCTCCGCCTGCCTCCCAGAAAAGGCTCTCTGCCTGGAGAGAAGAGGCCCACCCACTCCGCATAAAATGAAGACTCATGGTGGGGGGAGAAGGGAGAAGTAAAGAAACCCTGAAGTCCCAAACCCAGGAGCTCCCACACACCTTCCCCTGGCTCAGCTCTTCTCCCTTAGGTTGAAAGCTCTGTTGGTTCCTCTCCCCGCCAGGCTGTCTCATTCATCCTTTTATCCTCAGGGCCTGGCACATAGCAGGTGCTTGATAAGTCCTCATTGCCCAGCACAGTCCTAAAATACCCAATTGCTAAGGATCCCAGAGCCGGGAGAATCTCTTCAGGGCCATTTTGAGTCCTTTATGCCAAATCTGTCCACATCCAACCGCCTGGGCAAACAGAACCTAATCGGAACAGTGCCTGTTCCCATTCCTCTGGGGAGGAAATTTTAGCCAGGGCTTTTGCCATTGCACCTTCTCCCTGCAGGCTCTCTGCCTCTCCTTCCTTCAGGAGAGGCGCACCTGGCCCCATGCCCAGGGAAGTCACCATTGAGAGGTCTGAATGCTCCTGCGTACCCAGCGTAACCATGTGGAAAGAGGCAGCCTCCACAAGCTGAGTGGGTGTCGGCTCTCGCTGTGCCCGACTGACAGGGTGAGCCTGGGCACGTTATTCAACCTCCTCATCCATAAAATGGGGTTTCTACCACCTTCGTCTCAGGACTTCTGTGATTACTAAACAAGATGATGTAACAGTGACCCACGTGGTCTGGCCCCTACCCATTTAACCTCACTCCATACCACACGTCTGCCTGCTCCAGCCTCCATCTCACCCTGGCTCCTTGCTCCAGCCTCACTCACCTGTAGTTTCTAGGAAACACGCTGTTCCCTCACACCGCAGGGCCTTTGCACATGCCTTTTTCCTCTGCATGGAATGCTCTTCCTCCATTCCAGTTTTACCAAGTTAATGCCCGCACACCCTCACATCTTGCTTCTTCAGCTAGGACAGGTTCTTTGCCATAAGGTCTCACAAAACTATATTCCTTCCCTTCAGAACACTTATCTCAATGCCTAATTATGAGTGATCACTTAACTTCTGGCTCCTGCTCCTGCATATACTCCATGAGAGTGGAACCATATCTCATATTGCTTATCACATAGCAGGCACTCAAAATATGTATGAATGGATGAACCAATCAGTATAAAACATTTAGCACAGTGCCTTGAACAGAGCAGAAATTCCCCCAAAGTCTTCTTTTCCCTCAGCTGAATAATTTTCTGCTGATCATTTTTCTTCACAAACATTTTCTCCTGAATTTCCCACCAAAGTAGGAAATTCATATAGCACTTCAGAGGGTCAGAAAAGAATGTGCTTTAGTCTGACCCAGAGGTGGTGCATGAGTCAGGAAATACAGAACTGGCTGCTCGCAGTCTACTCTCACCCTCTCCCTCTCCCCAGGCCATAGGCAGCAATTCAGATTCCCACGCTGGATTCCCAGGGCACCGTTTTGGAGGCGGGAATCGGGCTCTGAAACAGCCACTTGACCAGGAGACAAGAGATCAAAAATTCGTCTTGGCTCTGCTGCCTCCTGATGGTGACCTTGGGAAGACCTTCCCTCAACACAGACCTCAGCTCCACATCTGTGGAAATGATGGGAGTGGCCGAGTTGCTTCCTAAGAACCTTCCCCTTCCAAGCTCTGTGTTCTGGGACAAATGGGGGTCAGAGCACTTGGGGCCTTGTAGGCCAAGAGTCGTTCCTGAGGCACATTTGCCACTCAAGAGTCACCCCAAAGTGGAACGCACACTGCCAGGGCTTGTCAGCCTGTGGGATAATCTACCCCCGGCCTTCCTGCTGGAGAGAGCAGAAGTTTCCACCAGGCCTCCTGAAGTTAGCATGTCATGAAGACAGCTGAAGGGCCAATGCATTCAGCTGGCTTCTAAAACACACAAACGGCAGCCCCAGGGCCCAGCTGCACAGCCTCCGACCAGGGGGGAGCAGGAGGGGTCGTTCCCAGCAAGGCCTCAGGGTGCCCGGCTTAAGAAACCTGCTGTGGCTTACCCCATTCTGGAATCTGTTGCCAGGGGGCTGCCTTGTTCTGCAGCCCCCAGATGGCCTGATGTTGTTGCCCAAACCCTGGCTGGCTGGAAGCGGGCAAAGCCTTCTAGGCCATGTCCACTTTGGGGGTGGAAAATCAAGGCAATGGGTACAAAGGAAAGTGGGAAGTGGGCCTAAGAAAGCCGGCCAGAGTCCATAAAGAAAGTAGGCCACACGGAACCACAGACCCAAAGGCACCAGGTAGGACCTGCATGGTCAGAGGTGGAAGGGACCTCGGTGCCCCAGCCCCCACGACCTCCTCCTGGTGGAGGTGGGGGTGCCACTGCCCAGAACCACACCCACTTCACTTAGCTTGCAGCCCCGAGCCCTTGCTTGAATTCTGTTCCTAGTGAAGTAACAGCCTTCAACCGGCTTATGTCCTCTCTCAGCTTCCCTGGTATACAATGCGGGGTCCATCTGAATCAGGGGTTCAGCAGGGGCCCACAGACGTGCTACTCCCTGAAACTCTGCAAAGCTATGTGCATGGATGTTCCCGTGCATTTCGGTAGGGGGTGGGTCCATAGCTTTCCTGAGATTCCCAAAGGGTTCTGAGATCGCGAGAAAGGTAGACTTCCTACTTCTGTGGTGATAGGAAACCAGGCAGGGTCTTCAAGAGGTCAAATCATGACTCTAAGGTGGTGGTTCTAGACTGGGGACAATTTTCCTCCAGAGGACATTTGGCGATGTCTGGAGATATTTTTGATTGTCATGACTGGGGCTACTGGTATCCAGTGGGTAGAGGCCAGGGATGCCACTAAACATCCAACAGTGCACAGGGCAGCCCCACAGCAAAGGACTGCCCAGCCCAAAATGCAGTCGTGCCAAGGCTGAGAAGCCCTGCTCTAGGATAAGCCTATGGAGTAAGCCCCCACCTCGTCCCCTCATCCTCAGGAGGGGCTAGCAGCACACCAGGCAGCTGGCAGAAGTGCCGCTGGGAGAGAGGGCAGCAGGGAGGGGCCTTTTGTCAACAAGGTGACACAGCACAAGCGCCTGGGCACTGGCTGTGCCAGAACCTGTGCCAGCAGCTGCCAGCTCCTCGGTAGGCTCCGGGTGGTGTTCAGGGCGATATCTCTTCACCAGTGGGTGGGGACAGGGAGGCCCTGTGCCCAGTCACATGAGACACAGTCAGAAAAGGAGCCGCCCTCCAGCCAGCCAGACCAAGCTCTGCGTGCCAAGCCGTTCCCCAGGCCCAGAGAGCGGGAAGCCGCCGCACAGCAGCTCCCACTTACCTTCAGAAAGCTCAGTAACCACCCTCCCCTCATCTTCTTCTGAGGGAAGATGGGAAGAGAGGTGGGAGGAAGGAGAGGCAGGAGAAGAGAAGCAGGTGGAAGATGAGAAGAAGCGCAAAAGGGAGAGAGAGAGAGATCAATTAACAGGGATTATTTTGTGAGAAAGAGATGTCTGAGAAAAAGGAGGTGGGAAAGCTGGGGTGAGGTTCGGGCAGAAACAGACTTACCACAGAAAGCCCAGGTGAGGGGTAAAGGACCCGGGGCTGCTAGGGCTCAGATGAGGCAGCAAGGCATCGGGGCGCCCAGTGTAAGGAGGCAGCTCCCGGCCAGGCCCAGCCCCAGCGCCCAGGCCTCAAGTGGGTCGAGTCAAGCAGGTGTTTGTGGCCTGGTGAGAGGCAGGGGCTCCCAGCCTCCCTTCAGCTCCCCAGTGACCCGTGTCCCTGGCCATGCGGACGCCCCCTGAGTGGGAGGGCTGTGTGTGCCCACGCCGAGGCATGCCATGCCCCTCCTACCTGGCTGGATCAGTCTTCTGGGGACTAAGGGGGAAAGGTAAAATTAACTCCAAGAACCCCTGCCCAGCCCTAATACCAGAGCAAGGGGCAATCTTCTGGGCTCAGTCTGGTCAAAATGGTCACTAAGGGCCCACGTGAACACCAGACCTTCGAATCCCACTACTCTCTTCTTCCCTGTAGGAAGGAGAGGAGCTGGGAAACATGACCAGGAGGGCGCAGGTATGAACTGGGGCCGCGGTCCACTGCGGAAGTGACCTTCTCCCGACAGGGCCCTCGGCTCCATCCTCCACCCTCTAACCAAGACAGGAGGTGTGACCCAAGGCAGGGCTGGGGAGCAGCCCGGGCAGCCAGCCCCCTTCTCTCCTCAGCCCCAGAGTCCCGGGTCCCCATCCTCAGTAGCAGAGCAGACTGCTGCCAGCAGCAGGGACGTGGAGGAGGGGACGAGGGTGGCAGAGGCAGGGCAGACTCGGAAGCCCAGTGGCACAGGGGCCTTGGACAGGCAGGCAGAGCCCTAGGGCTGGGGGGCAGACGGATGGAGGGACGGCAGACAGTGGCAGCAGCCGCTGAGCCTGGGTTTCTCCCGCAGGGTTCTGAGTGTGGGCCAGAAGAGGCAAGAGGGGAGAGCACCCCAAATGACAGCAGCCTGCCCCTGGCATCGCAAGGATGCTCTGAGCAGAGCCAGCTGGGATGGCACTGGGGGCCCTGGCACAGAGCAACAGGGTCCTATTTCTTTGACTGTGTGTGCACGTGTGACCATATGTGTGTGTACCCACGTTGGCCGAGAGCTGACCGACACCAAGGAAACTGAGACCAGGAAGCTGGGAGTGGCACTGACCCCAAGTCAATGGGCAGGAAGGCTGCAAAGGGATCTATAACTCCTTACCCGTGCAGAGCGCCCCCACGGAGGCCTGACCTCAGCATGGGCACAAAGCCAGGCCGCCATCTTGTTTCCAGGAGCATCCCCCAAATCCTCTGCCTCTGGGCATTTTCTGATTAGATCCTGAGCTCCTTGACCGCCAGGCCCCCACCTCCTCTTT
Organism: Cabassous unicinctus; assembly: GCA_029593785.1. NCBI lineage: Eukaryota > Metazoa > Chordata > Mammalia > Cingulata > Chlamyphoridae > Cabassous > Cabassous unicinctus. Next base: position 19,338 of record JAQZBX010031970.1, read on the forward strand.
CCCCGCCTGGCCTCCCACCCCCTTCCAGCCAGAGGCACTCACCACCCGTGGGGTGCAACAGGATGTCGGCTGGGTTGTGGGGTTTCAGTCCCAGAGCAGACAGAGGCGTCTTGGCCAGACCTGGAGGGGAGCGCACTGTATGGAGAGAAGAGGGGAGACACAGGGGTGAGGCACAGGCGGGGGATGTCCCAGGAGATGGATGTGGCAGGAGGGCAGCAGATTCCTAAGTGAGGGTGTGTGTCAGTGGGGGGTGGGCAGCAAACGATGGCATGGGGGGAAGCAGCGTGCAGCCCCAGGGGTTGCTGCTTTGGCTCCACTGCCCCTTTCTCCTCTCCCTGCTCCTCCACCTTTTGGCAGTTTAGAAGAGAAAGGGAAAGAGCACTGGGCTGAATCAGGAAATGGCGACCTTGTCCTGGCCCGCCCCTCAGCCCTCAGCCCTTCTATCCCTCAGCCTTGGTGTCTTCTCGATGGTCCCTTCACATCACCGTGGCTTACAATATATACACCCAGGCTTCTTTGTTTATCTGACATTCTTTCTAATAGTGTCTCTCTTCTCTCCTCCTCTCCCTTTCTTTGATCCCCTTACCCCTATAGTTTTGTAAACGATGGACTTAAAAGAGAACAAAAGAGAATGGAGAATCAGGATGACACAACCTGTAAAACACGTAAAGGACAGAGAGAGAGGAGATCATCAACCAGAATCACGCCCAGCCTGAAACCTCAGCTCAGTCCCCAACCAAGTGTCCATTTCCTTGCAAACCTCAGGAGGAGGGAACTGTCCAGTGTGGGACTCCCTGTACCCCCAAACCCCAGTGTCCTGGGAGAGAGAGAAGCCTGATCCCCACAATCCTTGGCCTAGAGTGCCAGCCTCCTGTGCAAACCCCACCTTCCTCCCGTCTAGGTTAGAAGTGTCACGTAACACACAAGGCCAAAAAAAGCCTGTCAGGCTTTGCTCCATCAGCCAAGGACACTCAACCCATCTAAAGGGTCTTTGTTGTGTCCAGTCACAAGATTTCTCAGTGGCGGCTGCCACGTCCACTAACACACCTCTGAGGAGAAGTTAAAAAAAAAAGAAAAAAAATGAGCTGTGTCCGCATCAGGGCCTCAAGAGCCCGCAAAGGCTGCAGTCCCTGAGGACACTGGGCTGCAGATATTAGCCAAGGCCCCAGGCCGCCTGCCCCTCCTTCCGTAGCCTCAAGAGATTGGATGTGGCCCACGAATGCCCAGCAGCTCCATGACTCCTCCTCCTTTCCCAAAAGATACTGAGACCTACAGGAAACCAACCAATCAATCTCTCAATGTACACAGCATCCACCACTTATCTGTGCATGTGCAGGCATGTGTACACAAGCACATGGCCATAGTGAGGCGTCCCAAGGGTCCAGACGTAGGGACCACCCTCCCTCCACCCTGACTCCGTCCTTAGGTGCCTAAAGGTCAGATACAGCCTACATGACGAGTGTGTCCAAACACACCCAGCCAGGTCGGGGGTGGGTCTAGGTCTGTGTCTCTGTCTTGCCCCCATCTCTTTACAGCCCCCACCCCAAATACCCAACACAGTGTCTTGCTCTTAGACACCTCCCATGCACTTAATCAACATTTGCCAAACAAATGGATGGTTGAATGCAGTTAATTATGGAAGAAGGGCCCCAAGCTCAGCAGCCCCTGTGCATGGACTACACACGAAGCATCTGCAGCCACAAGGACGCATAGGTTGGCCCCACAGACGCGGCAGAGGTCCAGACGCATCAGTGAGAGACGGGAATGGGAGGACAAGAGGTGGTGGGAGGTTTCCATTGGGCTCACTCCTTGAGGCTTTTTCCGCTCACTCACCTCCAGCTCCCTAATTCCTCTTTCCCCAGTTCCTAAGCAATCTGACCCTCCTGCTGAGGCTGATGAGTGGGTGGGACTGTAGCCAGGCAAGGCTTTTGCTTCCTGAGAGAAAAATTCCCCACATTTCTCCGCCTTCTTACTTCTCTCCCCAACACTGTGCATTTATGAAACCTCTGACTCACTCCCTCCCTCCCCCCTCCCCCACCGCCGCCTCTCCTGGGGCACTCATGGCTGGCCAAGGGGAGGGAGAGAAGAATGGAAACAGCCACAAGAGGCAAACCCCAAGGCTAACTCAGCCCAGATGGCTTTCCCCCAAGCATGGCAAAGTCCAGGACCCTGGCTATTCGGACCAGACAGCAAATGGCAGCAGGTGTGAAAGGCAGTGAATGGGCGCAGGTATGAAGGCAGTGAATGGTAGTAGGTGTGAAGGCAGAGAATGGGAGCAGGTGTGAAGGCCGCAAATGGCAGCAGGTGTGAATGCAAGGATTGGCAGCAGGTGTGAAGGCAGTGAATGGGAGCAGGTTTGAAGGCAGCAAATGATGGCAGGTGTGAAGGCAGCAAATGGGAGGTGTGAAGGAACGAATGGGAGCAGGTGTGTAAAACTTGAGCATGAGATTCCACAGAGTTGTAGAAGGTTAAAGAGCTGTCTCTTGAGTAGATTGCGCCAATCTTGCACTGTCCAACATGGTAGCCATGAGCTCCATGTGACTACTGAGCACTTGCAGCATGGCTACTCTGAATTGAGGTGTGCTAGACAGGTGTGAAATGAACACCTGGTTTCAAAGACTTAGTATGAGAAAAAATGCAAATTATCTTATTAATATTTTTATATCGATTAAATATTAAACAATATTTTAGATTCTTGGGTTAAATAAAACATTAAAATGAATTTCACTTGGGTTGTTTTTACATAGTTCTTAAAGAATATAAAATATCTCATTAATATTTTTATATAGATTTACCTATCAAAATAACATTTTGGATGTTTGGGGTTAAATAAAATATATTATTAGGCCCATGTCATACTTCCATTGGACAGCACAGCTCTAGGGAGAGCCATGGCCTCTTGCATGCCCAAGATGGCAGCCAACACAAGTTTTGCTGGCACACGGGCCAAGTACCGTTGCCACATTCCTGCCCTCTGCAGAACAGCCAGCCACCAGGAGAAGGCACAGCCAACTCTGGTCCTTCCTTCCTCATTCCACCTCCCCTCTCTCCAGGGACAATCAACCACCAGGCCCTGAGTACCCCCAAGCTCTCCCACCTCTGCTGACCTGGGTCTCTCTTATGGACCCTGGGCCACTCCCCACCTTGTATTGCTCCATCACTGCTTTGCCCACAAGTGCCACCCCCAGTTCCTCTTAAAGTGTCTTCTACTGCAGAAAGGAACCGTGTCCCCACTCCTGAGCTAATTCAAGACCTCCCTTTGGGAAGAAATGTCTTGGCTCTTTGGAGGTTTGCTGCACTGGTGAGTGCAACAGGGAGAGGCAAACTAAACACCCCCGCCTGGTGGCCAAGGATGGACGAGATGGGGACTCTATCGTGGAAGCTAAATAGCTGATATGCAAAGGGTGCCCCAGTGCAAAGATGGGGGCCAGAAACAAGAAGGTCAGGGGGTGTCTTGGAGACACACCAGCAAGTCAAGAGTCACTTTAGGATGGGGGTGGGGGATCCTCATTTTCCTTTCCCTTTACAATGAGGGAAATCCCATAGTATGGGAGCCAGGGATCCCACAGTCAGTGGGTCTGGATCCTAAGACTGGAGCTGCTGTGTGGCTGGATGTGTGAGTGCAGATAAAGGAAATGACAACGGGAGAGCAGGAGCGCGGAAGAGAGGGCACCGTAATATGAGCCCTGGGGGTGAGAAGTGGCAAATTCGGGCCCCCACACAACTTTTCAGGCACACCCCTCAAACATCCAAACGTGGGGCACTTACACAGGCTGAGGCTGAGTAAGGGGTTTGAGGTGACACAGGAAAGACAGGTTTGGCAGGGAGTTCTTACCTCCACTGGGCAGCGGGCTGGCCGGGGAGGTCCCCTCAATCTCCTCAAAGGCCTCCTTGTAGCTATGAAGATGGGGCTGTGGGAGAGGAGAACAAAGGATAGGCAAAGGGGGGTACCCACTGGTACCTCCTTCAGGGGCCTGGGAAATGGGGACAGTGAGTGGACCAGCCCACAAGTCACCTCGCCAGCCTGACCACCCACTACCCCTCAGGTAAACGCAGAGACCAAAGTGAGAGCTTGGCCATTCTCTGCCCCCAACAACTCCTTGCAGTGGAAAGAGTGAGCAAGTGGCTATTTGCAAAGCCACAGTCAAGTGTAGAGCAGCTGCCTTGGAAATATTTCAGGACAGGGAGGCAGCCAAAGAGCAGGGGCTGAAGGTGGGGAACTAAGGTCCTGCCAGAAGGCAGGTGAGAAAAGGTGCCCACAAGCCACTGATAGCTAGAATGACTACTTAGTGGGATTTTATAGGACAGCACGTCTTCCCAAGTGTGGCCCATGGACACCTGCATCAGAATCATCCAGGGTGTGTGTTTAAAATGCAGATTCCTATGGTATGTATTGTGAAAAATTTGATTTTTACCCACAATAAAAAAAGAAATAAATAAAATGCAGATTCCTGGGCCCCCTCCAGACCCAGGACATCAGAATCTCTGCAGGTGAACTTGGAAATCAACATTTTTAACCAATTCCCTGGTCATTGTTATGCATGCTAAAGTTCAAAACCCACTGCCTCCAACTACTGAAATGTCTCCGAAATGCAAACATTTTGGCACCCAAATCACATCTCCCAGGAAAACCCTTACGTCTAGAAATGGCTCAAAACAACACTTTTTGTCTATGCGTGTGATCTGGTTTGGAGTTTAGCGATTTTAGTCTTCTATGTCCTTCCCAGGATCTTCCCACCCTTTAAAGCATTCTCTTCAGGAGTCAAGGTAGGAACCCCCGTCTTAGTACTAATGTGTCACGAATTGAGGCCATACAAGCGATCTGGGGAAGGAAATGGGCTCCAGACTCCACCTGCCAACAAAGAAGCCTGAGGGGAGGATGCAGGCAGGGAAACAGAGCTGGAGTTGACTGGCTTATTGGTACTGCCCAGGTGAGATCAGCTCCCTGCAGCTTTAGGAGGGACCCCTACCCTCTCTGGCCCCAGGAAGAAGCACAAGCACAGACCTCTTTGGGACGCCCTCCTGGATTGAGAGCGATGGTAAGAGCCAGCTCCGGCGAGACACACTGGACTGGGGAGCGAACCCCGGGACTGCGGGGGGACGTGGGTTCAGGAGACTGGTTCTCATACTGTCCATCGCTGGCTGCCCGCCTCCGGAGGGGGGCTGGGGGCTCTGCAGGCTGCTTCTCCCGAGCCTGCACCCCTGGAAGGAACAGCAGGGGATAGAGGGTGATGAGCACGTTGTGCAAGAAATAATCAACTGGGCCAAATCTCCCCCAAAGGCAGTGCACCTGAGCTCCGGGGCCAAGCCGGAGCTGGACCTGCCTCCTGTGACACTTCGCCCCAGCACCACCCCCCAGCCTTCCTCAACCCAATTCTGCCCACACCCTGGGCTTTCTCTGCTTAGGTTGGGCTCTGTCTTCACCAGGAATCTCCACGCCATACAGCCTCAGGGCCAAAAGCACACAGGGCTGATACAAGAAACAGATGTCAGCTCCTTCCAACCCCTGGAGGGAGAGGGCCAGAGCTTCCAGGCGAGGGAGGGAAGGTGGAAGGAGGGGAGACAGTCTCCAAGGCAACTGCATCAACCAACAAGCAACAGCAAACCCGTGGGGAAGAACTTTTGGAAAGAGCTAAGAATGCATCATCTTGCAAATGGTGCTCCCAAGGAGAAACAAAGGAATGACTAACTCCAGTGAGGGGGTCCCCAGCCCCCACCAACCCCTGGGCTATCCTGACCTTCTCTGGGGTTCCCAATCAGTGCACCTCTGAACACTCTTGCTGGTCTGCCTTCTACTGGCCCCTTGTCTACCCTTCCTCTTCTCTTGCCCCAAAGATGGTTGAGACTCCCACCTGCCCCTCCCAGCAAAACAGCAGGGAAGGAGAGCCCCAGAGTACTGGGTTCCATCTGCTTCTCTGCACTTCCCTTCCCACTCCCCAAGCCTCGGGATGTTACTAACCTCACCCTCCTTCCTTCCCACTCCCTCTTCCCACAGCTGGACTGAGGCACAGAACTATTGCCTCATTGAGCTGCCTTCCAGAATCCTAGAAAACCTAGTGCCCAGGGCCCCAGAGGCCAAGGCCACCCCTGGGCCAGCCTGAAGGGTAGGCTGTAGTCTCAACTATCTTCTGAGAGGAGAGTCGGAGAAGAGAGGCGGAAAAGGGCAGATGGCTACCTGGTGGGATACCGGGACTCACCAAAGGTCACGGGGGCCTGGGACCCTGGCTGCCCCAGCTTCACACCAGCACGCTTGGGAGCACTGTCCCATGGCATGCACACACACACATACACACACACACTGCTGGCCCCTAGGAATGTGCCAGTGCAGCCAAGCAGAAATCATCCTCATTCCTACCAGTCTTCAACCATCCACAGTGGGGTCTGCATGCCCTGGGTGGCCCCCAGCACCCGCCTGGAAGAGCCAAGAAGGCTGCTGTGCAAAACATACGCTGCAAAGCCTTCCTTCCACTTGTCATGAACAGCAGGCTTCCTTCCAGCTGCCAAGTCCAGACACACATGCACACAGTCACTCAGACGTGCACTGAGGCTCTCCCATCTTTAGAGGCTCCGGAGGGGCCCCTTCGGGCGAGCGGCAGGGCCAGCATGGCATGTGGCCATTCAATGCTGTAGGCACTGGGCTGGGTGTCCAGGCTCTGCCCTGGGCCCTTTATTGTTCAGAGGTGGCCCTGCCATGTCACTGGAGAAGGAAGAACGCCAGGCGGAGACAG
>JAQZBX010031971.1:0-17615 GCA_029593785.1 Cabassous unicinctus
GTGACAAGAAGAACATAAAGAGATGGGATAGAATAGTATAGGAGGAGAGACTGTGTATGATATTGAAGTAAAATTAGTACATCAGTTCAAACTAGATTGTTATAGATTTAGGATGTTAAATAAATCTGATGGCAAACCACAAAGAAAGATTAAAAATATATAGAAAATGAAATGAGAAGGAAACAAACTGTCTCAATACAAAACACCAACCATCCCAAAAGAGAAGGCAGTAATGGAGGAAATGAGGAACAAAAAAGGTATAGACGTACAAGAAACAAATGACAAAATAGCTGTGGTAAATCCTGCCTTATCAGTAATTTCTTTGACTGTAAATTGATTAAACTCTCCAAGTAAAAGACATAGATTGGCAGGCGGATTTAAAAAGCATGATCTAACTATACGTTCTTTATTAGAGACTCACCTTAAACCTAAAACACAAATAGGTTGAAGTGAAAAGATGGAAAAAATATTCCATGCAAATAGTAACCAAAAGAGAGGTGGGGTGACTGTAGTAATATCAAACAAAATAGACTTTGAGCCAAAATCTGTTATAAGAGACAAAGAAGGATATTATATATTAATAAAAGAGTCAATCCACCAAGAAGATATAACAATTATAAATATATATGCACCTAATCACAGAACCCCAAATCATTGACAAAACTAAAGAGAGAAATAAACATTTTTACAATAATTTTGGAGACTTCAATAATGGATAGAACATCTAGACTGAAGATCAATAAGGAAACAGAGGACTTGAGCAATACTATACACAAACTAACAGACATATAAAGAACACTCCATCCAACCACAACAGAATATACATTCTTCTCAAGTGCAAATAGATCATTCTCCAGGATAGACCATATGTTAGTCCACAAAACAAGTCTTGATAAATTTTAAAAGATTCAAGTCATACAAAACATATGCTTGAATGACAATGGAATGGAGCAAAAAATCAATAACAGAAGGAAAACTGGAAATTTCACAAATATGTTGAAATTAAGCAACACACTCTTAACCAATGAGTCAAAGAAGAAATCATAAGGAAAATCAGAAAATTCTTAGAGATGAATGAAAAGGAAAATACAATATATCAAAATCTACAGGATGCAACAAAGGCAATGTTCAGAGGGAAATTTATAGTTATGATTGCCTATATTACAAAAAGAAGAAAGATCTCAAATAACCTAACATTACATCTTGAGGAAAAGAAAAGCAAACTAAACCCATAGTTAGTAGAAGGAAGGAAATGCTAAAGCTTAGAGTACAGATGAATAAAATAGAAAATAGAAAAATAATCAAGGGAATCAAGGAAACCAAAAGTCAGCTCATTGAAAAGATCAGTAAAACTGACAATTAGCTAGACTGACAAAGAAAAAAATGAAAGAAGATACAAATAACTAAAATCCAAAATGAAAGTAGGGGCACCACTATTGCTCCTAAGGAAATTAAAAAGATTATAAAAGGGTACTATGAACAATTATGCACCAATAAAGTAGATAACCTAGAGGAAATGGAAAAATTCCTAGAAACACATAATTACCTAAACTGATTCAAGCAGAAATAAAAGATCTCAACAGAACTATAATAAGTAAAGAGATTGGATCAATAATTAAAAACCTCCCAACAAAGAACAGTCCAGGACCAGACAGCTTCTCTGGTGAATTCTACCAAACATTCAAAGAAGGATTAACACCAATCCTTCTCAAATTTGTCAAGAAAATTGAAGAAGGAATGCTTCCTAACTCTTTCTATGAGGCTACCATTACTCTGATACTAAAACCATATAAAGTCATCACAAGAAAAGAAAACTATAGAACAAATTTCCTTGTGAGTATAGATACAAAAATCCTAAACAAAATACTAGCAAATCAAACCCAACAGGTTATTAAAAGGATTATACACCATGAACAAGTGGGATTTACCCCAGAAATGCAACATAAGAAAATCAATTTAATACACATTTTTTCTTTTCATTTTTTTATTTTTTAAAAGATACATAGGTTACATAACTGTTACAGAGAATATATAGGGGATTCCCATATGCTCTGCTCCCCACATCTCCCACACTTTCCCACATTAGCAACATCTTTCATTAGTGTGGTATATTCATTGCAACTGATAAATACGTTTTGGAGCATTGCCACTAAGCATGGATTATAGTTTACATTGTAGTTTACACTCTCTCCCACTCAATTCTGTAGGTTATGGCAAGATACAGAATGGCCTGTATCTGTCATTGTAATGTCGTTCAGGATGATTCCCAAGTCCCGAAAATGCCCCCACATTACACCTGCCCCTCCCTCTCCCTACTGTCAGAACCTCCAGTGGCCACTGCCGTCACGTCAATGATATTTCTTCCATTGCTAGAATCACAATAAGTATATAGTAGAATGCTAGTTAGTCTACTTTAGTTCATAGTTCATTCCCCAATCCTGAGGATTCTGGAATGGTGATGCCCACTCCACCTCTAATTGAGGAGGGGTTTCAATCCCATATGGCCGATGGATGAGATTCTCTTGCTTGCAGTTGTAGACACTTGGTTCCTTAGTATGTTGGTTATCCATCATCTCCTCCTTGTTAGTTGTCCTGGGTGAGTCCAATGAACTGGAGAAGAGGTGTTGCAACTCTGTTGAGAGTCAGGGCCCAGATGACACATGGATAGCCCAAAGATTTAAGTCTCTTAGACGTACACCTAACAACTTTAGTACTAATTATAAGTTCAAATAGAAGGACAGAAGGGCCACATGTAAGGAAATCACAACTGAGTCCAACAATATAATACACATTAATAGAATGAAGGGAAAGAAACACATCATCATCTCAATTGTTGCAGAAAAGGCATTTGACAAAACCCAAAGCCCTTTCATGATAAAAACACAAATAAAAATAGGAATAGAAGATAACTTGCTCAACATGATAAAGGGCATATATGAAAAACCCACAGCTAACACTAAACTCAGTTGTGAAAGATTGAAAGCCTTCTGCCTGGGACCAGAAGTAAGAAAATGATGCCCACTGTCACCACTGTTATTCAACATTTTACTGGAAGTTCTAGTCAGAGCAATTATGCAAGAAAAGGGGGAAAAAAACATCCAAATTGGAAAGAAAGAAGTAAAACTACCTCTATTTGCAGATGGCATTATCCTTTATATAGAAAATCCCAAAGATTATGTAAGAAAACTACTAGAGATACTAACTGAATTCAGCAATGTTGCAGGCTACAAGATTAAAACACAAAAAACAAGTTGTTTCTATACACCAGCAAAAAGCAAACCAAAATGGAAATTCAAAAATTTAAAAAAACATAATTCCATCCACAATAGCATCTAAAAGAATAGAATACTCAGGAATAAATTTACCAAGGAGGTTAAGGACTTGTATACTGAAAACTACAGACATTGCTGGAAGAAATTGAAGTTGACCTAAATAAATGGCCAGACATCCAATGTTCATGGATAGAAAGATTTAATATTGTTAAGAGGTCAGTACTACCCAAAGTGATCTAAAGATTCAATGCAACATCTATCAAAATCCCAGTAGCCTATTTTGCAGACCTGGAAAAGCTGATGCTCCAATTCATATGGAACGACAAGGATCCCTGAATAGCCAAATCAATATTGAAAAAGAAGAACGAATTTGGAGGTTTCACACTTCCCAATTTCAAAACTTACTTACAAAGTCACAGTAATCAAAACAGTGTGATGGTGGCATAAAGATAGAAATACAGACTAATGGAATAGGATTGAGAGTTCAAAAATAAACCCATACATCTATGGCCAACTGAGTTTCAACAGAGTGCCAAGTACATTAATTGGAGAAAGAACAGTCTCTTCAGCAAATGGTGCAGGGAAAACTGTATATTCATGTGCAAAAGAATGAAGTTAAACTTCTACCTCCCACCATATAAAAAAAAATACCAAATGGATGAAAAACCTAAACATAAGAGCTAAAACCATAAAACTCTTAGAAGAAAATATAGAGGGAAACCTTCATAACCTTGGGATTGGCTGTGATTTCTTAGATATGACATCAAAAGCATGAGCTACAAAAGAAAAAGTAGGTAAAATGGAATTCATCAAAATTTAAAAATTTTGTACATCAAAGGACATTATCAAGAAAGTGAAAAGACAACCTACAGAATGGGAGAAAATAATTGCTAACCATATATCTGACAAGAGTTTAATATCCAGAATATATAAAGAAATCCTACAACTCAATCATAAAAGTACAAATAACTCAATTTAAAAATGTGAAAAAGGCTTGTAGACATTGCTCCAAAAAGGTATACAAATGGCCATAGCACATGAAAGGATGCTCAATATCATTGATCATCAGGGAAATGCAAATCAAAACCACAATGAGATACCACTTCACACCCAGTAAGATGGCTATTATTTAAAAAACAAAATAACAAGTGTTGGCAAGGATGAGGAGAAATAGGAACACTTGGTGAGGGATTATAAAATGGTTCAGCTACTGTGGAAGTCATTTTGTTAGTTCCTCAGAAAGTTGAACATAGAATTACCATATGGCCCAACAATTCCATTTCTTTGTATATACCCAGAAGAATTGAAAGCAGGGACTCAAGCAGATATTTGTACACTAATGTTCATAACAGCATTAGTCACAATAACCGAAAAGTGGAAACAACCCAAGTGTCCATCAACAGATGAATGGATAAACAAACTACAGTATGCACACACAGTGGAATATTATGTAGCTGTAAAAAGTAAGGAAGTAATGATACATGCTGCAACATGGATGAACCTTGACGATATCATGTTGAGTGAAATAAGCCAGACACAGAAAGACAAATAGTGTATGATCTTACATATATGAAATACCTATCATAAGCAAATTCATAGAGACAGTAGATTACAGGTTACCAGGGGCTGGAGGGTGAGGAAAATGGGGAATTATTGCTTAACATGTGCAGAGTTCTGTTTGAAGTGGTGGGAAAACTTTGGGTAATGGATGCTGGTGATTGTAGCACAATATTATGAATGTAATTAATACCAATGAATTGTACACTTGAAAGTGGTTAAAATGGGAAGTTTTGAGTTGTATACGTATTACATCAAAAAGTTATTTTTAAAAGAAAATAATATTACCTAATCACTGTGGAAAGGGGAGCAGCAAAAAGAATAAAGATGGTAAACATCACCAATAATCTCAACATCCAGAAAAAAAAATGCCAACATTTTAATATATACCTTTCCATCTTTTGTATATGCATTTTTCCAGGTTTTACAAAATTAAGCCTATGGTATTTTGTGTCTTATTTTCATTCAGTTAAATTTAAATTATTAACATTCTTCTCCAACCCTTTTGACATTAAAATCAAATAAAGTGCAATGTTTCTCCCCATTCCTTAAATAATGTCTTATGAGCTATTTTTGCACATCAGAGACTATGGTCCTTTTTTTTCTAGAATAAAAGAAAAAATAGTTGAAGTCAATTTCTGTGAGTTTAGAAGTCTTATAGTACTTTCAAGTGACCCAAAATCCTCATGTTCTGTTTTATATTTTTTGAAGAAATAAGACATTTTTCTTTAATAGTTAAACCATTAAAAATACATTTTGCCATTTTCTTCTTGTTTTTGAATCTAACAGGAGCTTAAGAAGCTTTCCAATTGGGGCTTTATTGGTTTCTATTTTGTTAAGTATAGTATTTCAGCACATCTACAATATCGTCCCTGTATCTATGTACAAATACTAATGCAAAACATAACCATACTTGCAGAGTTATGCCAATTCTTCCTGTGAGAGCTATTGTTGAAAAGCATTACTAATTACTTGAAGGGGTCATGTTATTTTATCAAAAGCCATATATTGAAAATAAAAACTGTTATGAAACCACACCCAGCAACAGGTTGTGGTGATGCTTAACTATTTTATTTAAGCCTAGTTATTTCCTTAGATTTAAGTGGCAAAGGAACATTCAACAAAAAATGATTAAAGAATCTTTTGTACGAAATTTCTGCTGCCTAGTGCTAGCATTTCTTGCTATCACCAATCAAGATTCCTAAAACTGTTGTTGGAAAATAAGCTACATCGGAAAGGAATGGTTTCAATTCCACACATGGCCCTTATTCTATGCAGAAACCAGAGTTGCCTTTGTTTAACACTACAGCTTCAATTATCCAGATGGACTTGAGGGACATTGAATCAATTTGAAAAGTCAAAGTTTTTATTGAACGTGATGCATGCCAAGGGACAGGACCTCCTTGTGGATAACCAGAGTATGGGGTTGGTTTCATTTTTGTTCCCTTGACCATGTAGAGGTCTTCAAGTAAGTTTACTGTAGTGAGAACAAACCAGTAATTAGCTATGTTCTGTAAATCTTACTTTACTAAAACCCAAAAACCTTTGGGCTGTTTATTGCAATCACATGATTTACATACACTGAAAGAAAGAAGGAAAGCAAAGTAAAGGGGGGGTGGGTAATGGAAGGAGGGAAAATAGGGAGGGAAGGAAGAAAAAAATAAAAGAAAGTGAGTGCGGAAAGAAAGGAGGAAGACAGAAGGAAGGAAAGAGAGAAGTAGAAAGAGTGAAGGAAATAAAGAAAAGTTATTGTCTTATAAGAGCTTTTACTAGCACCACAGTGTGCTAATAATTGAACCCTTGCAGCTTAGGAATTCTTTAATAATTTACAGCCAAGAAGAAGAACATCAAACCCCCCTCAATTTAAAATATATGCATATTTTCAACTGCCATGGGCTCTCAGTTTTTTGCTGCCAGATGTAGTGATGAAGTTAAGGAGATAATTCTTTCCATAAGGAGGAATCCCGGCAAGGAAATGTCTTGAAATGCAATAGGAGTCACCACAGAACTCTGAGGTTGAAATGGGCTAAGTGGTCTGATTGCCCTTTTATTTAAAAAGGGTGATAATGCTCCCCAGGAAGGTGAGAGAGCCCAAGGCTATGAAAGTGCTTGTAGACTTTCAACAAAGGATGGCTGGCTTTGAACTGAGCAAAACTGTGGCCACCTAAAAAGATAAGGAATGCCTTTCAGGCCACAGGTATGGAAGAACTGGTATTTTATAATCCATAGCACTAATTACACCCCAGAGAGGCTCAGGTAGCTTCCCTTAACTCCACACATTTTACAGGGCCTTTATTCCCAGGCGGTCTCCCATCCAAGTCCTAACCAGGCCCGACCCTGCTTAGCTTCCGAGATCAGACGAGATCCGGCGCGTTGACGGTGGTATGGCCATAGACTTTACAGGGCCTTTAAAAATGGTTTAGCCACATCATATGGCAAATACATTCTCTATAAGGTTCTGAGTCAACTAGAAGGTAGAAGCTTCTCCCTCCCATCTGATTTAGCAGCTGCAGTATTACCCAGCCTTGTGAAACAAAGTCAGCTAAAAGTTAACTGGGTGACTATGAAAATTATTTTCTGATAAGAATTCACTGCTAACTTAAAGCTAAATGCAGGTAGCTTCTGTGGAGGACTGGACAGGAGCCAGGTTGTGAAGAATGGAAGCAAAGCATACTTGAGCTTGAAACTGGATTGCTGGGTTTGGGAGATAAAAGATAAGCCTTGGGCATGACCGGGCAAGATAAAGTGAAGCCAAACTCTGTTCCTCATCTCCATTCCCACCCCCCACCCATGGTCCTCATGAGCTAGATGAGACTGGGGAAAACAATCACAGCCACTGCCAACTCCTTTCTCTTAAGTGTAATGTAGAATGTACCTCTTGCTTTGAATTGCGGGGAGAAAAACTAGCAAGGTAGGTAACTTTCTGGTCACTTGACCTTAACCAGAAAGCCTTTAAGAAGTTTCAAACCCTACACCACAAGGGAGTGGGATGCTCAGGATGCTGGCACCCTGAGGTGGTTGTTATCATACTGGTCCCAGCCTCAACAAAACAATCAGAATCATGGTGATCTTCATAGTGTGCTTACTTAGTGCTTTAAATACATTCCACTTTAACTATCACATCAAGCCTATAAGGTTGACTTTATTATTACCATTTTACAGAAACAGAAGGTACTGAACTAGCCCTCCGCTAATCACCCAGCTGGTCCCATAGTGATAGTATCTCTGACTTTTGGGCGCCTGGTCTTTTAGAATAAAGACTACATTTCCCAGGCTCCCTTGCATCTAGGTACAGACATGAGACTAAGATGCAGCCAGTGGGATATGAGGAAAATGGTATGGATAACTTCCTAGACTTGCCTTTAAAAGGAAGGAGCATGTCTTCCTTTCCTTCCTTCTTCCATACTACTGCTTGGGATGTTAATGAAGTTGCCAAACATCTTCAGCCATACAGTTGAAGGCCTCATCCTGTGGATGGAATGAAAAGTTTGAAAGAGCCTGGTTCCTGGACAGCCTCATAGAGAAGAGAAACTATACCAGACCTGGGCCACATATCTCAGACTGTCAAGTGAGAGAAAAAATATCCTATGTTGTTTGAGCCTTTGCTATTTGGGGTTTCGTTTATATGCCAACTTATACCCTAACATTTCATAGCTGAGATGGATTTGAACCCAGTTATACCTGATTCCAAAGCCATGTTCTTATCTGCTACATATATTAGTTACAGTTTTAGGTGCTAATATCAGAAGAACAGTGTGAATTCTTAGTGGAAAAAATATTTGTAATACCTTCTTCAAAACATGAGACCACTCTTTGACACTTGATTCTAAAGGATAATGGTGTCCTAATTAAAGGATTTCTCAGTATGAAATTCCTATGGAAAAAAGTTTCCGTGGCTTTCACAGATATAAAGAGGACCCTGAGCTATTTTCATTCATGGTTTCCATTAAACAAAAGGACCTGGGAAGCAAGTGTAGCTTTGCATGTACGAAGTCCCAGATTCAATCCCTGGTACCTCTTTTAAAAAAAGGACCTGAAAATTTTACCTCTTGTTTTTCTGATACAGTCAAAAATAAATAGGGTGAGCCTAGAGAAACTTACATATATAGATATATATATCTGAGGTTAGTTCTGAGTGATTGTTGGCCTTTTGTATATTTGGTACCTCCCAGAGGTGATCTCTTCCCTTCTCCTGGTACCCAGGGCTCCATCCTACTGCCCCATGCTCTGATATCTGGAAATCCATTTTGGAAAGCACCTGATATCTGGAATCCATATTTGTCTGCAACATCCCAGCTTCCCTTTTTCTGTACCTTTTTCTTCCAGTTCAAGGTATGTCGTCCTATTCCTAGAAGGTGCCTAGGGCAGAAGAACCAGTTTTCATCCTCTGCTACAGATCTTTTCCCTCCCAGAAGTCATATGAGATATGTGGTGAAATCCAGGCTCTTCACCTTACTAGCTCTATAAAAGTCAAGTCCCTAATCAATAAAATAGGAGTAATACCAGATCTCATAGGGCTTTTGGTAGAATTAAGCAAGATGATACATATGAATGAGCCTGGCTCAAAATAGATGCTCAGTGATCATTCCCTGCACTTAATTGGTTCTTCCCTTCCCATTTAAACAACTCCCACCACAATCTTCTTTTCTTTGTTTTCTTAGCACAATAAAGCACCTTCTCCACATTTCAAGCTATAATTCCTCTGCTCATTATCCTTAACAATCTAGATAGTGTTTAGATGATATCTTACATTTTGTCATTATATTTATATTTTAAATATCCTGTCATTATATTTATATTTTAAATAGCAGTAGTTCATAGGCCTGAAGAGGTGAGGAGAGGTAGTGGCAAGCACTATGGCCTTTCATAGAAGAACGGAGCCACTGCCCCCTCAAAATTTATTTTATTTTTTAAATTTGAAATAAAGTTTTAATTTTAAAAAACAAAACAAAACAGGGGAGCAGGTGTAGCTCAGTGGTTTGATCACCTGCTTTCTATGTATGAGGTCCTGGGTTCAATTCCCAGTACCTTCTTTAAAAAAAATAAAAGTTAAAAAATTAAGAAAGAAAAAAAGAAAGACAAAAAGAAAAAGAAAGAAAGAAAGGAAGGAAGGAAGGAAGGAAGGAAGGAAGGAAGGAAAGAAAGAAAGAAAGAAAGAAAGAAAGAAAGAAAGAAAGAAAGAAAGAAAGAAAGAAAGAAAGAAAGAAAGAAAGAAAGAAAAAGAAGGGAAAGAATGAATGAACATTCACACTGTGTGGGCTAAACAAAGAATAAATAATGGAGGGTGTATGGGAGGAGGTTCACCTGGGGCATGCCTATAAGGCATGTGAATGTATTCAAAGGTTCATGGGGCATTGTCACAGTGGATGCAGAGTCACACAAAAACCAAAGGAATGTCAAATTCCCATCCTGGGGAGCTCTGCCACAATCACTAATGGGACAACAAGAATCCCCTGAGTACAGGGCAGTGACTAGTGAAGGAGAATGGACCATTGACAGGCTCTTGATAGTGATGACTGTACTTATGAACATTTACTTTTGAAATTAAAACTTAACCCAGTATTATAGGGTGCCTAAGTGTTACCTCCTGAAAGCCTCCTTGTTGCTCAAATATGACCTCTTTCTAAGCCAAACTCAGCATATAAATGCATTACCTTCTCCCCAGCGTGGGACATGACTCCTGAGGATGAGCCTCCCTGGCATTGAGGGATTACTACCAAGCACCAACTAGCAATGCAACTGGAAAAAGACCTTGACCAAAAGGGGGAACGGGTAAAGACAAATTAGTTTGTATGGCTAAGAGACTTCCAAGTGAGTCAGGAGGTCATTCCAGAGGTTACGCTTATGCATGTCTCAGCAGGAACACATTGACTGCCAAAGTAAATACTCCCTCAAATAGCAGGGCTCCTGGGGATTCTGGAGACATTCAGACACTAAAGGCAGGGCAGACAGCTCAGGAGTTTGGTGCCCTGCCAGTAGGCCCTACTTTGGAATTTATGCTCCCCATTGTGACAGAGTTGGACTCAGTGGTGGTTTCCCTACACATGGCTCTTCTGCTCCTTCTATTTGAGCCTATAGTTAGTACTAGAGTTGATAAGTGTATGTCCAAGAGACTTAAATCTTTCAGCTGTCCATGTACCAGTTGGGCCCTGAATCTCAACAGATTTGCAACACCTACTCTCCAGTTCATTGGACTCACTCAGGACAATTAACAAGGAGAAGATGATGGACAAAGACCATCCCAAGGACAGAGAGAGTCTGCAACTGCAAGCAAGATAGTCCCATCTATCTGCTCCATGGGATCTAAACCCCCTCTTAATTAGAGGCAGAGTGGGCATCACCACCCCAGAATCTTCAGGATTGGGCAATGAATGATGGTCTACAGTAGACTTACTGTTATTCTACTCTAGACTTGTTGTGATCCTAGCAATTTGAAGAACTCTTATCATTGATGTGGAGGCTGTGGCCACTGGAGGTTCTGAGGGGAGGGAGAGGGAAAAATAGGTGTAATTTGGGGGCATTTTCAGGACTTGGGAATTGTCCTGAATGACATTGCAATGACAGATACAGGCCATTGTATATCTTGTAATAACTTATAAAAATGTGTGGGAGAGAGTGTAAATGACAATGTAAAATATAATCCACGCTTAGTGGCAATGCTCCAAGATGTTTTCATCAATTGTGGCAAATATACAACACTAATGAAGGATGTTGTTGATGTGGTAAAAGGTGGGAGGGCTAGGGAGCGGGCCACGTGGGAATCCCCTATATTTTTTACGTAACATTTATGTAATCTAAGTTTCTTTTAAAAAAAATTAAAAAGTATATATTTTAAAAAAGAATAAATAACCCCTTATCAGGTCAGGCTTTTTTACACAATAAATATGAGCCAAAAAGCATTAGAGGTGTGGGGAAAGAATGGAGAGCTGTTTTGGGGAGGGGGAGGTTTTATCATAAGTGCTTCCTGATACACTCCCACCCTCTTACCCTCCCATGGACAGGTTCCCCTCAGCTTTATGTGTTCTGCCTGCCTCTCCCACGTGGCCCATGGACCACCACTCACTTTACTGGTGGCCATACCTAGAACTCCTGAGTATGCTCCCTGGAACCCAAGTCCCAGCAGAGTGGTAAGAGCAGGGCAGGCCACACCTCTCTTTACTACCTTTCCTTTCATTCTTCATCCAGAGGCAAATCTGCTATGAAGTCAATGAAGCCTAAGCTTCAGATCGCTCAGCTGCATACGTCTCTTCCAAAGCTCTATACCTTATTTTGCATTTGAAATTTTGCAAAATTTTTTAAGACAGACCCTTTCATAAATTTTATAAGCTTCTGGTCCCACAAAACTTGGATCTATCCCTGTCCATGGCAAGTTACACAGGTATATCAGACTTTAAGAAGTTTGAGGTAACTAAAAGGAATTACAGTGTTTAGGGAAACAAAACAAAATTTAAAAATACCTATGAACTGCTAGGAGTAAATATAACAGCTCTCACAGTCCAAGGGGAAAGTATCTAAAAGTTGAAGCTTTCACAGGTCATCTTCTTGTACCAATTTCTGACCTTGATTCCCTCTGCAAACATTCTTCTATTCTCCATCCGCATTTTGAGAAATCCCACTCCTAACCAGCAGGATAAACCTAAAGCTGAATCAACTTGAATCTTGAATCAAGTCTATTGAGATTACCAGGGTTCCCAAACGCAAATGCGTTCAGAGTTGTGCAGAAAGATTAACACGGCAGGTCAGAGACTGCTATCCTTAGAAAAGCCTGCCTGCAAGGCTGGCTCTTGGCTGGCATCTGAGAACTTGGATTTGGGGAGGGTGTCCACCATTCCTAGAACTGGTAAGAGTGGCTTACTGTGCCTAAACTATTGGTACAGTGTGATTTATGCTCAATAACTGCTTTCCTTGTGGGAACCTAGAATTTTGTTATGTGCTAGGCAGATGGTGCCTTCCTGACCATAAACCTTGACTGCTGAGTTTCTAATGAGCTTCCCAGCAATACAACATTTTACATGTGTGTCACAACTCATTGCTGGAGGAATTAAGTACATCCTGTGTGACCTCACTGGGAGAGAACTTTTGGAAACTTGCACCTGTTTTCTTCCAAACTTTATCCTGTGCATCTTTTCCCTTTGCTGATTTTTGCTTTGCATCTTTTCACTGTAATAAATCATAGCCATGCATATAACTATATGCTGAGTCCTGGGAGTCCTCCTAGTGAATCATTGAACCTGGGCATGGCCTTAGGAATCCCCACCATAAGGGGCTATCCAGGAATCATAAGTATTAGGCTAGATATAAGGCAAATAGGAGCGGTGAGGAAACTGGCATGTGCATATCCTCCTCAAGACATAAAAATTCAAAAGAAAACAAAATACTGTCCTGGCAAACAAAGCATATCTGTGGCCTTAACTGCCAGTTTGCAACACCTAAGCTAGAATTCAGCGAGAAAGGAGAAAAAGTTGTTTGAGATAGTCCTGAAGATATAGGTAAGGGCCAGGTCATATTCAGGCTTTCTTAACATGGCATTAAGGTCATCCATTGCTGAGTAGCAAACTACTCCCAAAATATAGTGGATTGAAGCAAAAACTATTTTATTATCTCTCAAGATCATGTAGGTTGACTAGGCTCAGCTAGGAAGGTCTGCTCCATGTTCAGTTGGCTGGGACCACAGTCATCTCCACGCTCAACTGGACTGGAAGCTCCAAGATGGCTTACTCACACGGCTGGCAGTTGATGCTGTCATCTGGGAGCTCAGATGCGACTGTCAACTGGTGTGCCTTCTTGTGGTTTCTTCATATAGCTTTAGCTTTAAACAGTATGGCAGCTGAGTTTGCAGAAGTGCCCTAAGAACAGGTGAAAACTTACAAGAATCTTATGCCTGAGCCTCAGAAGTCATGCAGAATCATTTCTCTGTAATCCACTATATGTCAGAAGTGAGCCCAACCCAGATTTGAGAGAAGGAAACTTCATAAGACTATGAGTACTAGAAGATGAGTTTCATTGGGAGCCGTCTTTGGAAACTGGCTACTACATTTGGGAATCTATGAACCCTATCTATATATAGATCAACTTCAGGAGGTCCTTGAATTTGGATGGAAAAAATTATACCTTTGTTTTTACCACCCTCTAACTGAAATTTAGCATTTCCTTCAGTTATGAATATAACTAATAATAGTAGTATTATCAGTATTCATCAGATTCTGCTACCAATAGGAATTCCATATATTTTCATATAGCATTACAGATGCCACAGGTATATTGAATTACCACAAATGCTCATCACCACTTAGAAATTATTGTAGTTATTATCTTGCTATTAGAGTTTATTACTTAGAATATCAATAATTAACACATATATTAATATAATCCTATGTGTTTTGTTCAATGCATTTAAAACATTTTTCTAATAAATGATCCATAGCTTCACTTGACTACCAGAGAGGTCCTTGGAACAATAACAAAAAGCTCAGGAATCCTTTTGTAAGACATAATAGATCATAGTAAAGGCTTAAGTATTTTTTCTAAGTGCAGTGAGATGTCATAGAAGAAATTAAAATATTCATGGTTTTAATAAACCACTCTGGCTACTAGGTGGAGAAAGGATTGGATGTGGAAGCTAGGAGTGATACTAAAAAAAGCAGGGAAATCAATTAGAAGTATATCACAGTGGTCTAGGTGAGAGATTATGGTGGTCTGTACTCTAGAAGGAAGAGCACAGATTGAGAGAAGTTGATGAAACAAACAGTTTGGGGAGATGAGATCTTTTATAGACATCCTTCTCAGAGTTGACTGCTAAAACAATGTCTGAACTGTATATAACAAGAAGGACGGCAGACATTAAAGGAGACTGAATTGAATTATTTACACATATGAATTAATCCAAGTGCAGAACTAGAGCTCACCCTGGCAAGAGGCCAGCTAAGGAGATGGAGAAAATTTACCTTTGATTCATCCAACTTCACAGTAAACACCCAGGAATGTACTTGGTTTGTTACCAGTTACTGGCACGTACTGAGAAGGCAAGCAAGTAGCCAGTGTCTCCAGACTTGAAGGTCAGGGATGTTTGTCCCTTCAATGGATATTACATTGTCCTCTGCTCTTTGTAGCTGTCTGGTGCACATAGAGCAGTAGGCACTCAGCAAACATTGCTGAATAAGTGAACGAATTAAATAAAAAGTTGACTCCCTTACCTACATTGATCACTGTTGTGGGTTGAATTGTATCTCCCCAAAATATATGCCGATGTCCTATCCCTGTGAATGTGGCCTTATTTGGAAGCAGGGTCTTTACAGATGTCATCAAGTTCAGCTAAGGTCAAGCTGAATTAGGGTGGGCCCTAAATCCAGGGACTGGTGTCTTTATAAGAAGAGAGAGATTTGAAGACACAGAGGAGATAGAGAGAAGGCCATGTGAAAATGGAGGCAGGGACTGGAGTTAAGAGGCCACAAAACAAGGAACACCAAGGATTGTCCGCAACCACCAGGAGCTGGAAGGGGCAATGACAAATTCTTCGCTAGGTCTTCAGAGGCAGCAGGTCCCAGCTGACCTTGATTGCAGACCTCTAGCCTCCAGAACTAAGAGATAATAAATTTCTGTTCTTTTAAGCCACGTAGTTTGTAATTTGTTTGATCTAAAGTGGAGGGAAAAAAAAGATTGTCCTTACTTGTCCAAGGGCATTGTCTTGCCAATATACCCAAAACACACAACTAAATTGAGCACTTGGGTTACTTTATCCAGTTCAAGTTTTCTCCAAGAATCATGACAGGTGCTTGTCTGCCCTGGCATAATTAATTCAATGGGAAGCACAATTTTTTAGGAACACAGACTTTGGCATTAGACAGCCTGGCTTTCAATCCTGGCTCTACCACGTGCTAACAGTGGGCCCCCAGTCGATGTATTTAATATACCTTTACCTTAGTCTCTCTACCTGTAAGATGGGTATAATATAATATAGGGTCATTTGAGGATTAAATGGATTGACATACTCAAGGCACTTGGAACAGTGCCCGGCACATGGTGAGCACTATATAAATGCTAGCTGTCATTATTGGTAGTATCTGGGTCTGCCAAACACCCCAGAGCAGCCTCTTTCCCAAACCAACCAAAACAAGCATAAAGGGCTTTCAGTCCTACAAATGGCAGTTTTCCAGGTGGTAAAAAGTTAAGATCTATTCCCCATCAGGCACTCTGCTATATTATAAGGACAAGAAAACAGTTCATAAGTGTGGCAGTTTGAAATTATTTTATGAATCCCAAAAAGAGAAAGATAATGTTTGTGAACTAATCCATTCCTATGGGTTGTGACCCTTTCAATTGGACTAAGTCAGGGAAGCGTGACTCAGGTTGAGTCTCTACCCTCTTGCTGGGTCTGATAAAAAATGGACACACAGAAAAAGGGAGCCACTATGTTTGATCCTGCCACATGAGAGAAAGGACTCCAGTTTCACCTACAGCTAAGCTGCAAGGAGAGAAGGCCCCAAGAGGCTCAAGGAGCTGAGACCCAGGAAGAGACGAGCCATATGCCTGATAGCTTGCTGCTGAACTCTGGAAGAAAGTGGAACAGCTAAGAGTGATAGAGGAGGCCTGGAAAGAGACAAGCCCTGTGCCTGGTTGCTCCCAGCTGAGCTCTGAGAGCTCAGACATGAGCCTGGAGGGGAAGGCAGAGATCAGCGGTCACCTTGATTTGCCCCTGTGACTGGACAACAGGATCAACAGTAACTGACTTTGGTGAGAAAGCACCTCTGATGGTGTCTTCATTTGGATATTTTAAAGCCTTGGAACTGCAAGCTTTTACCCCAAATAAATCCTCTTTACAAAAGAGGTACTTTGCATCGACAGCCCTTTGGCAAACTAAAACAATAAGGCTTACACTTTTCAGTTAATAATTAATGTGTAGAGAATTTTAAAAGAACAAAGGAAGAAGGTGACCATCTAGCAACACCACCGCCGGCAATGAATCTATCAAAGCCAATGCCCTTGACCCAGCTAAAGTCTATCAATGATTAGCAAATCAGAGATTGAGTCCATGCAGATATTTGGGTTTTCATCCATGGTTTATTTATTTAACCAGTGGCTACCTTCCTCCTGAGCAGGCAGAAGACCACTAAAATAGCATTTATTGATTGTGACAAAGAAAATTTACCAACATTTATTTATTCTTCCCAACTCTAATTTGTATGAGGTTCACTTTTTTATTAATAGCTTTCAGAAAACAGCAGCCTTCTTTTTTAAAAAAATATTTTTTTAAAAATATTATTTTATTGTAGTAACATATATACAACATAAAATTTCCCATGCTAACCACTTTCAAGTGTAAAACTCATTTGTGTTAATTATATTAATAATGTTGTGCTATCATCAACACCATCCATTTCTATCACCCCAAACAGAAACTCTATACCAATTAAGCATTAATTCCCCATTTCCACCCCACCCCTGACACTGGTAATCTGTATTCTAATTTTGACTATGAATTTGCATATTCTATTTATTTCATATAAGTGTGATAATATATTTGTTATTTTGTGTCTGGCTTATTTTATTCCACATGATGTCTCCAATGATAATTTTTGTTGTCACATGTATCAGAACTTCATTCCTTTTCACGGCTGAATAAGATTTCATTGTGGGGAAGCAGGTGTGGCTCAGTGGATAGAGCTCCCGTTTACCGAAACCGGGGCCTCCTTGTGAGGGCAGGCCCCCGGTGGGCTGATGCAGCAAGACCTCACAACAGGAAGCGGGTGTGGCTCAATGGATAGAGCCCCCGTTTACCATGTGTGAGGC
>JAQZBX010031972.1:0-26075 GCA_029593785.1 Cabassous unicinctus
AAAAAAAAAAAAAAAAAAAAGCTCTGAATCCTGGCATCTAAATTTCAGTGATCATTTGCCAACGGGCTGACTGGTCATCTATTCTCACTGCAAAAACAAACTCTTTTTGGCATTTACAGATATATCCAATGTACTATAAGAGTTTAACGGAGTTTGATCCATATTTCAGGATTGGGCTTCTTAAAATGTTACTCTTCTAGCTCTTTCATAGATGAACTGAAACATCCATGAGATCAGGTACAGTATTTGTCTTTCTGTGTCTGGCTTATTTCATTCAACATGATGTGTTAAGGGTTCAACCATGTTGTTGCATGGATCAGAACTGTATTCCTTTTTATGGCCAAATGATATTCCATTGTATGTATATACTGCATTTTGTTTATCCATTTGTCTGTTGATGGACACTAGGGTTGCTTTCATCTTTTGGCAATTGTAAATAAGGCCACTATGGGCATTGGTCGGCAAATATCTCTTTGAGTCCCTGCTTTAAATTCTTTTGGATATATCCCAAGAGGTGGGATTGCCAGGTCGTATGGTAATTCTACACTTACCATGCTGAGAAACTGTCATATTGTTTCCATAGTGGCTGCACCATTTTACATTCCCACCAACAATATATGAGAGTTCCAATTTCTCCACATCTTCTCCAATACTGTTTTTCTTTATTAGAGAAGTTGTGGGTTTACAGAAAAATATGCACAAAATACGGGATTCCCATATACCACTCCACCACCAACACCTTGCAATGGTGTGAAACATTTATTACAATTGATGATAGCACGTTTTTATAATTTTACTATTAAAGTCCATGGTGTAACTTAGGGTTTGAATTAAAGTCTGCCCCTCACCCTACTCTACTGACAAAGAACTGTTGGTTCTGTTTCTCAATCTTTATGTATCTATATATAGTAAATATTATGACTTTTTTTATAGGAATTGGCTCACATGACTGTGAGGATGAGAAAGTCCAAATTCCATATTTGAGGCCACAAGCTGGGAACCCCAATAAAGATCCTCAAGTAATTCCCCAGGAGATGCTGGCTGGCTGAAGTAGAGATGGAAATTCTCCCTTATGACTGCTGAAATCATCACTTCTCCTTTTAAAGCCTTCAACTGATTGGATGAGAAGTCTCTCTTTGTTGAAGGCAATTTCCTCAACTGATTGTAGATGTAATCAGCCATAGATGTAACAACTTACTGATGATTTAAATTCATAAATATCCTTACAGTAACAATTAGTCCAGTGCTTGCTCGACCAAACAATGGCACCATAACCTGTCCAAGTTGACACATGAACCTAACCATTACACAAGGGTATGTTCCATAATGTATAAATAAAATTAAATATTCTATTTGAGATTGTTTCTAATTTGGGTAGTAAGTAAGACTTTTCTATTTCTTCTCATTTATCTTTTCCCCAAGAAATTTATCTGCTGTGACTGCCTTACCCAAAAGATACACCACTAATGAATAGATTGAAACTATCAGAATTAGAACTTGAAGGAATTAAAACCTTAATATTTTCTAAAAGAATGAATTGAGGTAACAAGAAAACTTTGTTACATTCATTTATTAAATATTGACTTAGTACTTCCTGTATGTTAGGCACTGTGGAAGATACTAAACCAATCCCTGACTTTCTGGAAGGAATAAATCAGTCACATGATAATGTTATCTAATATTTATTTAATAATTGCTCCATGCCAGACAATGTCTTTGTTAACTCGTTGAACCCTTATGTCAACTCCATAACGTAGACATGATTAAAATCTTTGAACTATAGATGAGAACAATAAGGTTTAAACATTTCCTAAGGTTGTCCAGCTAACAAGAAGGGGAAGTGGGATTCAAGCCAGGTCTTGCTAACTCCCAAGGTTCCACTCTTAACCACTGCCTTCTACTGACCCTTCCCAATCAAAGGATGATTGTTTTTTTGAGTCATGCAGACCAATGGTGGTATAATGATTCCCCAATCTCACAGTCAGAGAAGAAGTTAATTATCTTAAGATAAAAATTCAGTCTTGTGATGTTGTAAACTTAGATATTTGGAAACATCTGGTTGATTCGCTGAACTTCTACTTCTCATCCAGATGGCTTGTCATTATAAACGTCATAGCATAAACACCACCAAACACAAACTGCTCAAGCCTTTCTAAATAGACCTGAAAACACTCATTGTTCTTCCTGATGTATAATGTTGATTTTGATATGCTACCATCCTTTGTGTGATACTTCATAGTTAAAAACCTATGTCACATCATAATTGGGCTACAAAGCTAGAAAATAGGAAGTTGTTTTGATGAGAAATGTTGAGGTTTATTTCTTTCTAAAGAATTTAGATGAGAACTATCACTAGCGTTGTGGTCACCTACGCTGGACTGAGGAGATGATGTTGGTAGAAAGAAAGCTGCCTTGATCTAAGGAGACTAAGACAAACAGAGACCCAGACCACTGGTACTGAAGGCAAAGCACAGCAAAGGAGAAGGAATCACCATGAATAGCAATAGCCACCATGCAAATAACAAGATGGGAAAGCTACAGGATTAAGAACTTTTTTCCCAATATGTTATATATGGCATGTGCTAGGATGGTTTAAAGCCTAGAGATTTAAGAATGCTGTCCACTGTTATTTCAAGGGGATCTATTCTTGGCTAAGATGTCTTAGAATAAGGGTGCTAGAATTAAACTTTTGCTTAAAGAATTTTCTAACAAACCAGAATTTTCTTAGAGTCTACCCCTCACCCTACTCTACTATCCTGACAGTTTCACTACTTTACCTCCAAAAGAAGTGTTTTGGCTCTTTCCTCAAGCTTTTTGCCCAATAGATACCATTATTCATACTTTCATTTACTCTTATATAAGTCAATCTTTTTCCAAAATATGTTACTTATAAGTTTCTAAATGTTTCCTACCATACATTGATTTGTACAGCTAATTAAATTAATCATTTGATGATATTGCTTACCTCAATTGACCACTGAAAATATGGAAAACAGAAATCTGATCAAACTTACAATTGTATGGAAGAAAAAGCTCTCACATTAGTCAAATAATGTCAATAAAATTATATTGTGCATATGTTGAGTGTTACCCACTGAAATAAGCATGAAATGAGTAAGCAAAACCCTAGTAGTAGTCAACTAAACTGTAATCATAAAGACTTTGCTTGCTAACCGAGGTTATTTTGCTTTATATATAAAAGTTACTATTCTCTGTTGCAAAATGTAAAATGGGAAATTAATAAAGGATGAAGAAAGAGGGAATAAAAGGGGGAAAAAGATAAAAGGAGGAAGGGCAGAAGGAGGAGAAATGACACACATCCTAACTTGTAGCAGTTTTCTTTCCCAAGGCATATGTCCTGGAATAGAATCGCACCTCCAGGACTGACATACCTTTATTCATTATGCATCTGGAGCTATGGACATACTATTAATGGAAATTCAGTCCCTTTAAATCTGAACTTGGAGTAATTACAATGAATGATCTGTAGACTTAATAGCCTTGATAAAAGAGAGACTGGAACAGTGGGGGGCGGGGTGGGAAAAGTGTGGATGATCAAAGGACGCACACTAGAACTACTTGGATTGCAGAATCAGGTAAAAGATGAAAGTTCATAGAGGACTTAAATAGAAATACATCTTTAACAACATTTAAATAAAGCTTTCAGCAGTTCCTTAAATTGGAGGTATTGGAGTTAAGATTAAACTATGTCCATATTTAGCTATGTATCTTAATTATAATTTGTTATGTGCATTTATGTTTACCTTTGCCTCACTAATAAGTCGTGTAAAATTCAACCATGTATTTCCTGCTAATCTCAATTAATTCTTTTTGTTCTTTTCTTTAGTCAAAATTAGCATGAAGATAACTGTAGATTCACACATAATTATCAGAAATGCTACAAAGAGTTCCTTGGTACACTTTTCCTTGTTTCCCCCCATAGTAACATTTTGCAAAACTGTAGTATGATATCACAACCAGGATACTAACAGTGATTTAATACACTAATTTTATACAAAGTTCCCCAATTTTACTTGCATTCATTTTTGTATGTATGGTGTGGATAATGGTGTGTGTGTATTAAGTTCTATAGAGTGTATTACTTCTGTGTGTTTGTGTATCCCAACCACACTCAAGTTGCTAGATAGTTCCAACTCCAAAAAGATCCCTCAGATTGGCCTTTTATAACCTCATCCTCCTCACTCCTCCCCCAAACCCTCCCTAACCTCAGCAATCACTAATCTCCATTTTTAAAATTTTGTCATTTAGAAATGTTATATAAATGGAATAATTTGGTATGTAACCTTTTGGGATTGACTTTCTCTTTGCTCGGCATAATTTGCTGAATATTCATTCAAGTTATTGTATATATTAATAGTTCATTCCTTTTTCATTGCTGAATAGTCTTCCATCAACACTGTGTGTATGTACCACAGTTTGTTTAACCATTGATCTGTTGAAGGGCATCTAGGCTAATTCAAGTCTTGGCTATTATAAATAAAGATGCTATGAATATTCATGTATGGGTTTTTATGTGAAATAAGCCTGCATTCCTTTGGTACCAATGCACAAGAGTACAACTTCTGGATCATAGGGTAATTGTGTGTTCAGTTTTAAAAGAAACTACCAACTGTTTTCGGGAGTGGCTGTACCTTTTTTTTTTCATGAAAAATTTTTTATTGAGGTATATCATTCATATATGATCATATATAAACACTAAGTGTATAGTAAAATTTGTAAACTTACAAAACAAACATGCATCACATCATACAGGGCTCTGTATATCACCTCACCACCAACACCTTGCATTGTTTTAAAGCATTTGTGACAAATTAGCTGTACCATTTTTTATTCCCACTAGCAATCTGTTAGTGATCATTTGACCTGACCCTAGCCAGCATTTCATGTTGTCAAGAGTTATATATTTAGTTTAGCCACTGTGACAGGTATGTCATGATATTGAACATCTTTTCATGGGCTTTTTGCCACCTATGTATCATCTTAGTTGAAATGTCTGTTAATTTATTTCACCCATTTTCTAAGTGGATTATTTTGTTTGTTTTGTTTTGTTTTGTTTTTGGGGTGTTCTTTATATATTCTTGATACTAGTCTTTGTTGGAAATGTGGTTTGCAAATGTTTTCTTTCAGGCTCTAGCTTGTCTTACTATTTAATTCACATGGCCTTTCACCGAGTAAAAGTTTTAAATTTTGGTAGGGTCCAATTTATCAATTTTTCCTTTTATAAATTGTGGTTTTGGTGTCAAGTCTAAGAACTTTTGGTCTAGCCTTAGATCCCTAAGATTTTCTCCTAATAATTTTCATAAAAGTTTTATAGCTTTTTGTTCTAGACTAAAGCTTATGATTCATTTTCTTTACTTATTGATGTCCAAGTGTTCTAGCACCATTTGTTGAAAAGGCTATCTTTCCACCATTGAATCAATTTTCCACTTTTGTCCAAAATCAGTTGGGCATGTTTGTGTGGGCATTTTTCTGGGTCTTCTATTCTGATCCACACTGCCTTTATATATATATATATATATAAATTTTTACATATATATACATATATATATGTATATATATATCAAGTGAAGAACTACCTTTGTTATTACTAAAAACTGGTACTTAAACAAGATAGACCCGCTGACAAATACAGATACACTGATGAATGTATTCCTGTTTTATTTGTTACATTAGGATATGGTCAGACTTTATCCCGATGGTAAGAATATTGGTCACAATGTCTTACCTCAGGTAATTCAGTAACCAATAGGTTTTGTTTTCATGTAGATGTAAAATAGAAGAAAGATGAATTTTGCTGCACTTCTTCACCCTTTTTAATAATTATAGGGCATACGTCTTGTGGAAATGGAATGATGATACTTGCCTGTGTTCCTACTCTTGCAGAACTAAGATTAGCTTGAATTTATCTGTCTTCTTACAGCTTTGAAGAAAGAACTGGCATCTCAGCTAATAGTCATTTATTTTATACTGATGAGTTTTAAGCCTTTATTCAAATCCATCATAATTCCAATTAGCTAATAGTTTTCTGTGTGAGGGCTCCTTTAGAAAAATCTAGCGGATTGTAATTAGGATTTGATGTGATACTTTGCAGAACCCTGGAACCTTTGGGGTCACTTTCCGCATGTTCTTTGTGAAGAGTCATCCACACGAAGCAGCTGGAGCTCCAAAAGGACATTTGACTAGCAAATTGACTTGATTGATTCAAATTTGATTACATACTGGAAACACATTTAGTTCAAGTTAAGCACATTAATATATATCAGTGAGAATAAAGATCCAATTGCTTCTGTGTTATTCATTAATGAAACTTAACTCCAACAAAATATTAATGAAGAAAAAATATTGCCTTGTATAATTCATTTGGAAAAATTAATTGTTGTATTAAGGGCAGCCTGTTCCACAAAGTAATTACTGAGGCTTTGATGGAGAATTGCTTTATGTTATTTATTTAGCAAGCTGTTGTTTACCTCTTTCATTTTATATTGATTTGTTATGCATATAGCTTTTTTCTCTTACAGAAGGAAATTAAGCATAATTTGAAATGATGATTGCAACTATGTACTTATAATTTATAAAATGACTGCATTTTAAGATGATGTTTACTAAGTTCAACATGTATTACAAATATAGAACGCTTATTTAATGGTAATATTCTATCCAGCGAGATTTTCAACGCAGTAATATTCGACAAATAATGTCCTTAGTTTAGTAGGTAACTATAAGGCAGAAATGGAATAAAATAAACTTTAGCAAGTTAACATCATGCCTTTCCTTTTGATTAGGTAAAGCCATGGTTTGTTAATATTTTAACATAATAGTACCAGAAATAAATATTTACTAAGAAAATTACAATATTTAATGTTTTCTGAAATGCAATGCCAAGGGTTGTATGAATGAAAAATTAAACATAAAGCTGAATCAACAGTTTAGAATTCTAATTTTCTTTCACCTTGTTTTCCTCTATGACTTTGACCTGCATAATAAACCTCACCATATTTATTTATGTGAAATAGAAATGTTAATAGAAAAATTCCTGGTAAGTATATACTGACTGACTTTAACTGATTTGACAATTAATATAATGGTAAGTGTTAACATTATTTAAAATTAGTCTTAATATAACATTCATTTAAATTACTTTTTCCATTAGACACAGCCATGAAAGAGCATGTAATTTGTTTTAAATTATAAACAGGTGGTCAAAATCTTTTCCTTTTTCTTTTAGGTGATAATCCATTATCTGCTGTGAATAAATGAAAGTATTTCTGCATTGAATTGCCTCAAAGAGACTTTCATTCTATTACAGGGTAGATTACTCTGCAGGTAATAGCAAGACCATTTGTAAAACAGCGGCATGTTTCACTAAGATAAAAAAAAAGGTAAAAACTGAAGGAGTTGCATTCCAAAATAAATCAGCCCAGCTCTCTGCTGATCATCTTTAACTTTTTCATTACTATATGGATATGATGGATATTTTTCAAAGCCTAGTTTAGACAAACTGCTCCGGAAGGAATGAGTTGCCCTGATCAAATGAATATTGAGATGAAAATAGATGTCCTATCCTTCTCCCCCATGGAACTATTTAAGAATAAGAGACAATTATTTCTCAGAACCGTTAAGTCCTCTCAGGATTTTTTCCTTCATACATTATGCAGCAACGTTTTAAACCTCGGCATATCTCTTAGGAGTGGAAGATAGAGAAAATAAATGAAGAAATGCTACTGAATATCACTCTTTCTGGGGGCAGGAGGCATATGGCTGCTTGAGTCTCTTTTCTCTATTATTCCACAAAAAGCAGATAACTCAAACCATTTAAACTTTAGATTCCCCCACTGTACTCATTTCTCAAATAACCACAGGATGGCAGTATAGAACGATAAATCAAAATTGATTGCTTAACTCAAAATCGCACACCAGAGGTTATTAATCAGACTGGAATCCTTCCCTGCCTAACAATTACATGGAACTGGTCACATATTCATTCATGTGTAAAGTGTGTGTGTGTGATATTTAGTGCCCGCCGTCTGTCGTCACAATGACACTTTACAAAGTAATTTCTCAATTCCGTCCATTAGAAAGGGCATAATGGAATCTGTCTTTCAGGCTGTAGTATTTTGTGGGGTCACAGAGGGTTATCAATCTCATCATGAATTTGTGTTGAGAAATACTAGAGCTGCAGAGAAAATGTAAAAGTTCTGTCCATGGCAGCTTTTGAGTTTGCTTTTTAGAAATCAGTACAGTTTCTTATCTCTAGTCCCGTTTCCCTCTCTTCACAAGAAGAAAGCAAAATGTGCAAAAATCTGTTCTTATTATATCAAGTTATTTGGCTCATTAACCAAGGCTTTTTTATATGCCTGTTACCCACTTCAGAACAGGATACAATTTTTCTTCAAGCTGGAGGAACTATCCAATGAAATTTAGGTATTTATTAAAGTTTAAAACTTACAATTAAAAAAATACTTTAGGATTAGTGCCCAAAGTTCTATTTTCATTACTTTGTATGTATTTCCTGTTTCCTCATATGGCTAAAATTACTCTGAATGGTAATATTTGTCATGCTTCAAAATATTCACTTAGAGTAGCATTTCCTCAAGGGTATTTGTGGAGTAATATTTCCTAAGGAAATGTTTCATAAAAAAGAATTCATTTGGGAAATTCTGCACAATCTCTCCTTTGAAGAGACATAATACACATCAACGTAGTATGGGTCTGAAAAGTTCTACATAAAAGAATTTATTTTACTTTTTATAAACTCAGCCTATTAAATGTTGCTGTTAACATGCATTAAGATGTGTTAATTAAGAACAAGCCAAAGAAAATTAAGATTATCTTTTAACATCTATAATATTTCCACATACATAACTGGCATTTTGACCCCATAAATACTGAATATCCCTTCCATTTAGTTGTAAACCCAGAAGATTTGATTAACAGTAAAAACCCCATCAAATTCCAAAACTCCTGAAAGTACAATGTTTAACTTTAATTTGAAAATTAGTTACGTATTATAAAATGATGTAAATCACTCAACTTATCTAAAATAATTTTGTATGTGTGTGAAGATTACACTCTATATAACTATAATTTGGATCTAAGTGAAAACTGTCATTCATATCAATATATATTGCCATCTATTGGACATTTCTTAAATCACAGTTTGGAATCTCAAAATCCAATGGTCATTTGACTTAAATGTGTCATGAATTAAATATATCCAGCAACAGAATTCTAGAGGAGATCATCACTGAACTCTGATTAATTTATTACAATCCCAATATGGTACCAGTTTAATTTGCGATTACCATTTTCTTTAGGAAATCTATTTTATTTTCATTTCATTTATCTATTTTTCTAAATTTACTGAGTACATCTAAGTGCAAATAATAATTCACTATTATTTCTAGGGAGTTGAATAATATATTGATTTTTATCTGCCTGCTCATATATATTTCCACTTGATTCTTCATCTGCATTTAATTAACAAATTTCCCAATCATGTCAAGTTAGTGATAGTCAAATTGTCTTTCAGAAGAAATAATAGTTATACTATATAAGAGAATTTCAGCTATCAAATTAAGTTTGTACTCAGTTTTTCAAGTGATGGAACGTGCTTGCTTTAAGGCCTAAAAATAGTTGTCATTTCATTTATTCAGCAAGTATTTTTTAAATACCTACTTTGTGCTTTTGTATATGCTGCCCCATGGTGCTTATAGTCTAGTGGTGGAAAGAAAGGTCAAACAAAATAATTGCATGAGAAATAAATTTCATTGGAGTTGTAACCTAAGAGTGAGTTCTATCCATTCTAGAAACACCTTCCTTTAGAATAAGAGGAAAGAAGGCGTTTTACATGTCCACTCATTTGTGCACCCAGGACCTGTTTCTCCCTACCTCCTGCTGGACACAGCATATATCCCTCACCTCCTCCCCATCCACAAATTGCTATCTCTACAAAGGGTTTAGTAAATGTGGAGCAGCAGCTTTGTTTTTTCCTAGCCTGTACCTTTGTCCCTCAAAATTCCAAAAACAAAAGACCAAATGAGCATATGAGACAGTACTATACATTTGGGAATATATAATAAAAATTAAAACCTAAGGGTGAAACTGTGCATTAACCATTCTCATTGCCACAATTCCCCGCACCACCAACCCCCCAAAAAAGCCAAGAATTAAAAGCCTTCAGAGTTGACCTCTGGGTGCATCCAAATACATAGCAGTGCTGCCCTCAGGTCCATGTCCCTCTAGATAACTCCTGACTTTTCTGTTCCTCTTTAGGGCAATCCCACTCTCTCCCCTCACAGGTTGGTTGTCTTTAAAACCCATTAGAAGCCCAACCAGGAACCATAAACTTCCAGTAATAGAGTCCCAAAATCATTCAGAGTGGGCTCTGGCCCTCAAGCCAGGTCCTTCTGGAGACTGTTAATGAGACATTCCGACATTTCATTCTTCCTGGTTATCCTGTTGAACCTTGTGCATGCATTACACACACACACACATGCATGCACACACACACATTCATTCAAAGGGGTAGTAGAGCTTAAATTCACAATAAGAAAGTGATACATTTCCCTAAAACAGCTCCTTTAGTTGCCCACAGTAGAAAAATTTTATGTGTACCAAAAATAGTGGCAATTTCTTTTTTTTTTTTAAAAAAAAGAGGTTCCCAGGGACTGAACCCAGGACTTCACACATGGAAAGCAGGCACTCACCCACTTGTGCTACATCAACTCTCCATGGGAATTCCATTTTGTTCTCTTTTCCTTGTTAAAATCTATGCACCAGGGCCTCCCGTTGAATATGTGTCTTAGTTTCCTAGTGTTGACAAACAAAATACCACAAACTGGGTGGCTTAAAACAACAGAAATTTATTGTCTCACAGTTCTAGAGTCTAGAAGTCAAAAACCATGGTGTTGGCAGAGCCATGTTCCTCTAAAGCCCTTAGGGGAGGATCGGCTCTACGCCTCTCCCTGGCCTCTGGTTCCTGGCTTTCTCTGCCTCATTTGTCACATGGTGTGCCCCCTTCTATCTGAATGTGTCGAATTTCTTCTTCTTATAAGGACACCAGTTATATTGGACTAAGGCTTACCCAATCTTGCCTCATCTCAACGAATAACATCTTCAATGATCCTGTTTCCAAATAGGGCTACAGTCATGGGAACTGGGGTTAGAACTTGCACATATCTTTGCGGGGGTGGGGGGTACAATTCAATACATAATGATATGAAATGAAAAAATAAATCAAGACTTTTATAGAGTCATATACCTTATGATGATTATCTCTTATCTACACGAAGACAGAGAAGACATTTTGAAACTAAAATTACTGGGGAGTTTCTCCCTTTGTATGCCAGATCAGGTTTATGAACAAAGCATTCTTTGATAATTTCTTTAGGTAAAAGGGAATAAGAATGAAAATCTTTTATTCTTTTATCCATTCTCTCACCTAAGCAACAACTTGAGGTGCATGCTGGTAGCAATGGTGGTGATGGGAGCATAGAAGGGAATGTGGGTGAATTTCCTCCAGTTACACACTTGAAATAAATGCTATTAAGGAAATCTAATCTTACACTGAAAGTCCAGGAGGCCATGACATTTATGGCAATTTTTGTATAATTAAGGGGAATTAGCTTGGATAAATGGGACCAGGCTTTTAAGGGAGATCCTTTCTGCACTGAAGCCCTTGCTAATGTGGTAGATTGAATTATGTACACCACCAAAAGGCATGTTCTTCATTTTCATCCATATTCTTATGGTCCATTGTACATAGGACTTCTTGAAGATGTTCTTTTTAGTTAGGTTGTGGCCCAATTGAATGTGAGTCTTAATCTGCATTACTGAAAACCTTATAAAAAGCCAGGAGCTAGAGAGGGCCACATAGGAGCAGAAGCTAGAAGTCAGCAATAAGGGCAGAAATCAAGGGAAGAGAGATCATCATGTGACAGGAAGCAGGAGTACAAGCCAAGGAATTCCAAGGTTTACAGCAAGTTAGCACTAGAATGCCAGAAACTCCCAGGATAAAGCATAGCCTAGCTTACACCATGATTTTGGACTTCTAGCCTCTGAAACCTGGAGACAATAAATGTTTGTTGTTTAAGCCAACACATTGTTTGGTATTTGTCATAGCACCTCTGGCAAACAAGGCAACCTCTTAAGAATCAGTTAGTAGTAAATGTATGTCACCATTCCTTATGACTACTTCAATTTGAACTTTTTTTGCATATGTATCTCTTCCAGTGAAAATTTTTTATTTATCCATTTTTGTCTCTTTTTGATAGCGACATCAAGCTTAGTTATACTTCCCATTTCCCCAGACCGAGCACACTAAAATAACTGTCTAACCCCAAACACTTTGGTGAAGCCTTAAGACATGGGTAGGCTGATGATCATACTCACATGTTGAACTTGGAATGCACATTCTTTTGGCACAAGCAGTGTGAGTTTCCCACTCATGGGGGAACTGAACAATTGACAATTGAAGGTTCTGGATATCATCAGGTGATCTCCCACCCACACTATGCACACCTACCTAGTAGCAGGGAGTCTCCCGCCATATGTACCACAATCTGACAGTGATATCATTATTGATCACTCCCAGGGATGGGACCCCAGAAAAATAAAACCTCAGAACCAGCATTCTCCCCTCCCCAAAACAGACTTTGTTTCCCAATGACACCTTTATTCCTCTTACATAGATGTCCCAATTTTTTTCCCACAGTAGGGAAAAATAATTTAAATTAAATTAAATTAAATTAAATTAAAATGAGATTTTTAAAAAAGACTACTTCAAATAAGTTTTCTGGTGTAAACTCATTTTATATAATTAAAAATGACTAGGATAAGAATTTGCCCAAAAACTGCCAGTGTTTTCATAGACCCTGTACACATAACTTTTAATTTCTATATTGAAAACACCAGGATAGTTGGCATGATGTAAATAAAATGCATGTGGGTAAAAGGTTCCTCTTATCACAGATTTCTTATATTGGTAAACAAAGTTAGACCATGACATCCTAAAGTGTACGCATCTAGATAAATCTATAATGGTTTTCTGCTCAAACTGAGGACAACATAATGTAGTATAAAACTATTCAAAATAAATGCAACAATTGCAATCAAACAAGGTATGAAGCTTAATCTTATGCTAAAAACTTTGAAAAGTAACACCAAAGTAAAGAAATAAAGGTTTATGGATTTCACATGCAGCACAGCTTTTGACCCCATCCCACCCAAAAGAGAATATTGAAAAAAACCACTGAGAGTAGAAAGCCATGAAGTAGAACTCCTTGTGCTTCACCTTGAGACCTCCACTTGGCTGGAAGACCCTTCAGCTTTTCATCTTATCTTAGAGGGTGCAGATCTGAGCAGGGGATGGAATTTTGCTATCATAAAAATGGAAAATATCCCTTGCTGGAGTAGTTCGGACTGGTAAAATTGGGGGATAATATATATTTTATTATTTATACTTTTCTCTCAAGGTTTTCATTTTTAAATGATGTGTAGCTGTAATTTTTATTATAGCAACACTTATTTTAAAGAATCAGAAACATGAAAATGTATAATGGGATAATCAGAGAATTTTACAAAATGTATATGATAAAGTTTTATCATAATGTTAATCCATTTATGGAACAAGACCTCTATTTTGTTTATAAAAACTTGAGAGTTTAAATGGCTGGAAATAAAATATTAATTAATAGAAGCTACATCTCAATTAATGGATTATGACTAATGTTTATTTTCTTTGTGTACATGTTTTCCATATTTTCCTAATTTTCTACATATATAGAATTATTATAATAAAAATGTTATAAGCTAGTAATGTATACCTTCTTAATAACTACCAGACCCCAGCTCTAGAATTCATTGCTGTGAGAATATGATTCCATCTTACCATTAACTCTGAAAGAGACTGGATTAAAAATCCACCTATCAGAAGCAGCTGTGGCTCAATTGGTTGGGCTCCAGTTTACCATATGGGAGGCCCTGGGTTCGTTTTCCGGGGCCTCCTGGAGAAGGCAAGCAGGCCCACAAAGCCCAGTGGCTGGCGCAGCAAGATGACGCAACAGAAGGAGACAAGTAGACACAGAAAAAAATGCAAAGCAAGTGGACACAGCGAGCACAAGCAGCAAGGGGGTGATAAATAAATAAAAACCAAATCTTTAAAAAAAAAAAATCCACCTATCTATAGCACTGAAATAAAAGATCACTGATTAAATGATCCAGGTAATATGGAGATTTTAATTGTTAATTTAAAATAGTTCCTTTTTAATCCTGTCTGTTATGTGCTACTTACCATGACCTTGGCTTTGGAGGCTATTTTTATTAATAGCCTCTGCTACACGAGCTTAAAGCAGTCATTGACTCACTGGCATTATTGGCATTTTGGTGCACTCTTATAGGCATTCAAAATCTTATTGCAGCTCATCTCTCGCTGATGCTTACACTTGTTTTGTTATTAAAATAATCATTTAAAAGTAACATTTTCTCAAAAACACCCCTTATTCTCAAAGGTCTTAGTTGGACAAATTTTTATCCAAGAAGCACTTCTTAGCTAATTGAAAAGATATTTGGAAGCAAAAACCAACTTTAAAAAGCCTACTTGTGAGGTTATCTCACAATTACAACAGTGATCGGGTTGATTGAATCAACATGATTTTGCAAATCACCTTCACAAAGACAGTTCTTAGTCCTCATCTTATAATTTCTCAGGAGAGGGGAGCAGATGTAGGTCAAGTGGTTGAGCACCTGATTCCCACGTACGAGGTCCTGGATTCAATCCCTGATACCTCAAAAAAAATTTCTCAGGAGAAAGAGTTAGCCCTTCAGAAAGAAAAATATATGAAATCTCAAAAAAAAAAAAGATTTCAAACTTGAAAGCAATGTAACTAGGTACTTTAAATTGTGTTTTAAAAAGAGAAACAGGTATTCCTTCTTGTAAATTGATAATAAATAGTTTATGACTTGAAAGAAAATGTAGGTGACATTTTAAGTACATATTAAAACATTTGAAATATAAAGATATTTACCAACTCTACAGGAAAATCAAGCATAGCGTCATCATAAGATTTTTTATATAAATATTGTCGAAATCATAAAGTATGTTATAAATAATTTCTGTGAGCAAATGCTTTCATTGAGCTTGAGTCATTAGATTTTATTATCTCACTTGTGGCTCAAAAGGGAATAGAGTTAAACTTCTGTGCATTAAACAATGTATCCTTTGATTGTTTTATTTTCTAGCCCATCCTTCCACACATAAAATGGGAAGGTGGGGGAAAACGTGGCAAAAAGTTGAAATTATTTGAGAATTTATGAACTCTATGGTGTCTCCTTTTGGCAAACAATGGTCTCCCCTTCATAAATCTGTATATCATGATTTATTTTATATCTTATTGCATGAATTATATCTTCTAGAAACACATTTAGCAGTATTACTGATGAAAGATATCTTGGTTTTGATTTTGTTTTTAAATGAATGACAACCGTTGTTGGTTTTCAATATGTGTTATTGTTCATATTAATAATACACACTTCTACTTCTATTTGAAATCATCTTTTATTAAGCATGCTGGATTGTATTAAATACTTTTTAAGCATTATCAATTTTTTTAAAATTATCCTATTGATTTTGTATTTTATTAACAGCTTGATGAAGATGTGCCCTTATTCAATCCCTGGGATAGATCTTAATTAAGACTTTGGGGCTTGAATTTAGATGCATTATTTTCAAATTGGAATAAACTTTGTCGGAAAATGTGATCAAATTTTGGGATCATCACCTTCTGCTTACCTTCCCTATGGGCCTTCAAATCTTCTCTGGCTTGGTTAATGGAGCAGTATATAAGAAATATTATATAATATGCTCTATACAAATTTTATGTAAATTTAAAAATTTTAAATTATAAATATGTTAAAAATTTGAAGTGGAAAAGAAGGAAAATAGAATACATACACTAATTTTTTCATCTGAAAATAGATGAGACTTAAAATGTAGCTCGTAATGAGGATAATTCTAGTTACAAAAGTCTCAGCATATTTAAAAATACAAAGATAAGCACTGTAAAAGATAACATTATTGACTAAAATTGTGTCGTGGAGAAAATTTTAGGGAAAGGAGAAGAAGCAATTTTATGCTAATTTCATCATCTCAAAACCTTTAATACCCATAAATGTAAAAAGCCTTAATATATTCACTAAAAAGTAAATGTTAAAAAAGATTGCATCAAAAAACAAAACCAAATTCTCTACTGAATACAAGAGACAAATCTGAAACAAAATGATACAGACACAAATGGAAAAAATAAAAGTGTGGTAAAGGTATACCAAGCAAATGCAAAGAAAGAGAGAGAAAGAATAAAGATATTAGTACTGAGTTAACAGAGTGATGTCTTCAACATGGTGA
This sequence comes from Cabassous unicinctus, assembly GCA_029593785.1. Classification (NCBI taxonomy): domain Eukaryota; kingdom Metazoa; phylum Chordata; class Mammalia; order Cingulata; family Chlamyphoridae; genus Cabassous; species Cabassous unicinctus. The sequence continues at coordinate 16,421 of JAQZBX010031972.1, forward strand.
CATAAGATAAACCCTGAGACTTCTGGGAAGATGGTGGACCAGAAAGACACGGGGCTCTCTTCTTTCCCAGAAAAATAGCTAGAGGACAGGCAGAAATGGCCTGTAAAAAATCTTCTAGAGTTTAGGACACCAGGGGAAGACTGGACACCGCCAAAAGAAAGAGGTACAAAGGAAAAGAATCGCGATGGCAAAATTGTGAGTTAAAAGCAGTGGCTGGTGCTACCAGCACCTGCTACTGCTAGCGCCCTCCCCGACACTAAAGACACTTTTGGAAAGGGAAGAGAGAGGGACAAAAATTTCATCTGCTGTGTTCCATGAGCCCTTCCAGGCTGGATGGGGCCCCATTGTTTGCCTTGGGAGCTAGAAAGGGACTAAAAAGATCCAGGACTAAAGAGATCTGACCCTCTCAATCTCCCTGTCTATTGACAAGGACTGGTGGTTGAGGATGCAGAGGGGAGTGGAATTATTTCTTATTCAGGAAAAGGGAGGTGACTGCCAGCAAAGGTTGGAGAAATATCTCTGAGAAAGTTTGAATTACAAGGCTCTTAGCCTCCAAGCAGGATCCTCTACCACACTGATCAGTTCCATGTTGCAGATTAAACACTCTGACCAGTCATTGAACTGAGAGAGCTGCCAAAGCATGTAATTTCCTGGTAGACCAAGGAAGTGCACATGAGGAAATTAAAAGTAAATAAGAAAGCCTTTTTCTAGCCCTTATAACTTCCCTCCCAAAGGCCCTAAGAAGTGGATCTGCAACCCATTACCGGGTCCAGGGCCCGGTTTTGAGCAACTAACAGGGACAATCCTAAAGATGCAGACTGAAACAAGAATCAAAGAACAACAACACACAGTCTCCCACCACTAAATTCCTAGGAAAGAGAGAGAAATTGAGCATCAGAGTAAACTCACTATCCTAATCAGATGCCTAGACATCAGCAAAAAATTATGAGCCATACTAAGAAAATGGAAGACACGGCCCAAGAAAAGAAATATATCAAAGCCCCAGAAGAAACACAGGATTTGAGACAACTAATTAACGAGATGCATGCAACTTTCCAAGATCAATGTAATGAGTTGAAAGACAATTACAACAAGAGATAAACGACATTAAGAGATAAATGATATCAAGAAGACATTGAATGAGCACAAAGAAGAATTTGAAATCCTGGACAGAAAAGTAACAGAGCTCATGGGAATGAAATACACAATAGATGAGATAAAAAACACATTAGAGGCATACAAGTGCAGACTCGAAATGATAGAAGAAAAATAAGTGATACCAAACACAGAACAGTTGAAATTGAAGAGAGAAAAGAATGAAAAAATTGAGAAGGGGCTCAGGGAGTTGAATGACAACACGAGAAGCAACAACATACTTGTCATGGGAGTTCCAGAAGGAGAAGAGAAGGGAAAAGGGGCAGAAAGAGTATTTGAGGAAATAATAGCTGAAAATTTCCAACTCTCACAAAAGAAATGAACTTACATGTCCAAAAAGTGAAGCATACACCAATTAGAATAAATTCAAGCAAACCTACCCCAAGACACATACTACTCAGAATGTCAAATGTCAAAGATATAAAGAGAAATTTCTGAAAGCAGCAAGGGAGAAACAAACCATCACGTTCAAGGGGCTCCCAGTGAGATATAGTGTGCATTTCTCATCAGAAAGCCATGGAGGTGAGAAGACAGTGGTATGATATAATTAGGATACTGAAAGAGAAAAACTGCCAGCTGAGAATTCTTTATCCAATACAAATGTCCTTCAAATATGAAGGTAAGCATAAAATATTCACAAACAGAAACTAAGAGAGTTTGTAAAAAAGAATCCATCTTTGCAGGAAATATTAAAGGAAGCCTTAGAGCGAGAAAGAAAAAGACAGGAGAGAGATTTGGAGGAGAGTATAGAAGAAAGAATAGCACAAAGGATAACCAAACAGTAAAAAGACAGAAGAAAATAAGATACGGCATATGAAAACCAAAGAATAAAATGGAAGAAGCAAATAATGCATTGACAGTAATATCATTGAATGTGAGTGGATTAAACTTCCAAATCAAAGATATAGGCTGACAGAATGGATAAAAAAACATGAGCCATCGACATGCTGCTTACAAGAGACTCACCTTAGACCAAGGGATACAAACCAGCTAAAAGTGAAATGTTGGAAAAAAATACTCCACGCAAATAGTAACCAAAAAAGAGCAGGGTAGCTATATTAATATCAGACAAAACAGACTTTAAATACCAAAAAAGTTAAAAGATAGAGAAGGCCATTATATATTAATAAAAGGACAATCCACTAGGAAGAGATAAGTCATAAATATCTATGCACCTAAACAGGGTGCCCCAAAACACATGAGGCAAACTCTGGCACAACTAAAGGGAGAAATAGAAATCTTTCCAACAATTATTGGAGACTTCAACACAACATTCACATCATTAGATAGAACAACAAGATAGAAGATCAACAAGGAAACAGAGAACTTGAACAATATAATAAACAAGTTAGACATAACAGACATATACAAAACACTGCACCCAAACTTAGCAAGTTATACATTCTTCTCAAGTGCCCATGGATCTTTCTCCAGGATAGACCACATATTATGTCACAATGCAGCTCTCAAAAAATATTAAAAAATTGAAATTATTCAAAGCACCTTCTCAGATCAAAATGGAATGAAACTAGAAATCAATAATAGAAAAGAGCTAAATTCACAAATGTGCGTAGGCTAACCAACACACTCCTAAATAAACAGTGGGTCTAAGAAGAAAGTGTAAGTAAAATAAGTAAATATATTCAGACAAATGAAAGCAAGAATATATTTTATCAAAACTTAGGGGATACAGTGAAGGCAGTCTTGAGAGGGAAATGTATAGCCCTAAATGTCTATATTAAAAAAGAAGAAAGAGCTATAATCAAAGATCTAACTGAACAACTGGAGAAATTAGAAAAAGAGCAGCAAACTATCCAAAGCAAGCAGAAGGAAAGAAATAATAAAGATTAGAACAGAAAAATATGAAATTGAGAACAAAAAAACAAAGGAGAAATTCAACAAAAATAAAAACTAGTTCTTTGAGAAGATCAAGAAAATCGACAAACCCCTAGCTAGACTAACAAAGAAAAAAAGAGTGAAGATACAAATATATACAAATAGAAATGAAAGGGGGCGGGGCAGGGGGGGAGTTACAACTGACCCTGCAGAAATGAAAAGGATTATAAGAGGATATTATGAGAAACTGTATGCCAACAAACTAAACAATCTAGATGAAATGGACAAATTCAGAAATGCACAAACAACCTACACTGATGCTACAAGAAATACAAGAACTTAACAAACTAATCGTATTTAAAATGATTGAATCCGTCATCAAAAATCTCCCAACAAAGAAAAGCCCAGGACCAGATGGCTTCATAGGTGAATTCTACCAAGCATTTTGGAAAGAATTAACACCAATCCTGTTTAAACTCTTCAAAAAAAAAATTGAAAAGGAGGGAAAATTACCCAAACTTTTTATGAAGCCAACATCACCCTAATAACCAAAGCCAGATAAAGACACTACAAGAAAAGGAAATTACAGACCAATCTCTCTAATGAACACAGATGCAAAAATTCTCAACAAAATACTTGCAAATTGAATCCAACAGCATATCAAAAGACATACATCATGACCAAGTGGGATTTATTCCTGGTATGCAAGGCTTATTCAACAAAAGAAAATCAGTCAACATAATGTACCACATATCCAGGGCAAGAATCAGGTGAAGAAGAGCTTAGAAAATCTGGACAGTTAAATTGGGGCTATTCTAAATGTCTAGAATAAGTTGGATCATGCATCAAAGAAGAGCCCTTGACACAAAGCCAATCAACAATAAAACCCTAGATAAGAAGGAGAAAATGATCTTCAAAGTTAACTCATCAAAATAATCAGATGTCTAGATATGACCAAAAATTACAAGTCATACTAAGAAACAGGAAGATATGGCTCAGTCAAGGGGACTTCACCGCATGGTGTGTGAATAAAACTGCTTTAAAAAACAAAACAAAACAAAATTAATTAGAATAAAATATAGCCATCATCAAAAACAACAACAGCAACATCAACACTTAGACTGGACTCTGTCCTGCAATCTGAACCTCAATAATTTAAAAATAGAATTTTTTTTTAAAATTGACAATATACCCAAAATTTCACCTTAGGTGAAATTCTGAGGTCTGGAAAATAAGTTAATTTCTTATTTAAAATATCCCAAGTATATCAATTTGATTTGTGTTTGGTATAAGAAGCAAAAACACTTATAAATGCCTTTCCACCACACATGAATTGCACTGGGCTTTTATGGCCTGTGAAATAAAGCACTTGGTTTTAAACAGGGAAGAGGAAAGGAAAAAACAGGAAAACAGTGAGCTAAATGTGAATTCAAGTGCATGCGAAGTAATTAGCAATAGATAAAATGTATTAATAATCATTATCTCACACACTAGTCATGTTTGGTGACTTTCTAAAATTATTTAAAACATTATTTTGGGAAGCAGATGTGGCTCAACTAGTTGGGCACATGCCTACCCCACATGAGAGGTCCCAGGTTCAAGTCTGGGTGCCTCCTAAAGATGAGCAGATGCCACACCCACCACAACGAGCTAGATGCTACACTGCCACAATGAGCTAGACACCACACCTGCCACAATGAGCAAATGCCTAAACGAGCAAATGCCCCAAGCCAGCAGACACAGCAGCCTGCAGGAAGCAGATGTGGCTCAGGCCACTGGGCACTTGCCTCCCATGTGGGAGGTCCCGGTTTCGGTTCCCGGTGCCTCCTGGAGAAGGTGAGCAAACAATCAACAGACAGATGAGAGAACCATCTGGGGGACAGGGAGATTAAAAAAAAACTGAAAAAAAAGTAAATAAATAAATCTTTTCAAAAAAACGTTATTTTTACACATAAATAAACTTAGAGATTTACAATAAAGATAGGTAAAATAAGCACTGTACTAAACCAATTCTTGCTATGTATCCTAATCTCTCTGTCTCTCTCTTTTTTTTTTTTTTTTGAAGTACTAGGGGCAGAACCTAGGACATTGTATGTGGGAAGCCAGCACTCAGCCACTGAGCCTCATCGGTTTCCCTGAGTTAGTTTTATCATCTGTTTTGCTTGTTGTCTGGGTTTTTCTTTTTAAGATTTATTTTCATTATTTCTCCCCACCCCGCCCCATTGTTTACACTCACTGTCTGCTCTCTGTGTCTGTTCATTGTGTGCTCGTCTTCTTTGTAGGAGGCACTGGGGATCAAACCCAGGACCTCCCATGTGGGAGGGAGGCCCCTAATCGCTTGAGCCACCTCCGCTCCCTGCTTTTTGTATCTCATTTTGTTTCCTCATTGAGTCTCCTCATTGCATCATCTCATTGAGTCATCTTGTTGCATCAACTGGCCATGCCAGCCCACCACGTTAACTCACTGTCTTGCTCGTCTTCTTTAGGAGGACCCAGGAGCTGAACCCAGGACCTCCCATGTGGGAGGCAGACACTCAACCTCTTGAGCCACATCCATTCTCCTTAAAGTCTCTTTATAATGAATATCAGTAAACACAATTGAGATGATCTCTAATTCATAATAAAAATGAGATAAGTTGCCAAATTTTATCTCCGTTTGATCTTTGCTTGATAATTTGATTATCAAGTAGATTGTTTTGTTTTTTAAGCTCCTTGGATAGTAAATATTTAGATATTTTATCTTTCTTACCCACATAAAGATGAATAGAAAACCTAGATTATGGTATATGGAAGACAAAATTTACTTAGTTATTATATTATATGGTGAATATAGGGGAACCAAAACATGACAGATTAGTAAATACATGTGGGCTCTGTGTAAGAGGCATGTTTTCCAAGCATTGCAGCAAGAGAGGATTTACATGGCGTTGAGACATTAAAATAGTCAAAGGTAGTAAAAACTGGATGAAGGGCAAACTTAGGATCTGAAATCAGAAACAACTCATGGCTGCAAAAATGTTTCTCATTGTTCCAAGAGGAGCAAGATGCCAAATGCTGATATCGGCAGTTTAGGTTTCTCAAAAACACTTGCTGATTCATGCACTTTTATGTATCCTCTATCATACATCCTCTGGGGGCCTCCAAGCATGCAATGCAATGAGGGGATTGAGCAGATGGAAAAGCTATGGAGCCAGTAAAAATAAGAATGTTTAAAAAAAGAGGAGATGAAGAATAAGAGAAGAAAGAAGAGAGGAAGAAGAGGAGGAAGAAGGAGAAAAATATTTTATATGTACTAACTCATTTAATCTTTCATGTAGTATTGTTATTATAACTCGTATCTCACCTCTGCTCAAAACCCTTCAGTGGATTCTTACCTTATTCAAAGTAAAAATGAAAACCATTATCATAGCTACAGAACTCTGCAAGATGTGTCATCCTCTCCTACTGCTTTTCCTCCCATTAACTCAAGTTCAGCTGCATTAGTTTTATTAGTGTTCATCAAACATGTCAAGCAAAAATCCTACATCAGGATCTTTGACATTAGCTGTTTCCTTTACCCGGAATGTTCTTCCCCACTCCCCATATGCACATGGCTTACTTTCTCACTGCTTTCAAGTTTTTTCTCAAATAACACCTTTTCATAAGAACCTTCTTTGACGACTCTTGAAAAAACAAAAATCTCCCATCATTCTCTATGCCTCTTAATTTGTTTTATTTTTCTTCACATCATTTATTGCTGCATGACATTTGTATATTTATTATCTGTCTTTCATCTTTTCTTGGGAAGTAATTGCCTCACAAACACAGACTTTTACTAATTTATTCTCTGCCATTTCTTTAGCATCTAGAACTGTGCTTGGCTTGTGGTAGTTGATCAAGAAATATTTTCCAATGACTTACTGACTGACTGCCTGAATGAATGAATCAGTGAATAAGAAGACTTGTTTTAGACAAAGAAGTAAAGCACTGAAAGAGCAAGTAGCTTTCCCACAATACTTGGCAAGTTAGTTAAGTACTTTCCCCATGCTGGGCCAAAGACATTATTGTACCTTTTCAGAACTTAAAGTGCATTCAGATTTGATAGTTATGTTTTGTGCATGTATGTGAGTGTGTATGTGTTTTGTTTCATTGTCTTTCTCCATGGATCATTGTTCTAATGTTGTCTTATCATCATCTTTATCAAGATAATAGTCTTACTCTATCATTCCATGTTTGGTATGCATGTTGATGTTTAGAGCAGAGATAGGAAATTAGTCTAGTTGCCTGTGATAATAATTTGTTAAATTAGATCAAATTATTAAGTTTGGCTAGAGGGTCTTACAACTTTTGGAAGAATTAGGAAGAAGAGTAAAACAAAAAATGGAGGGGGGAAGGGTCCTGGATCTTGAAGTTTTAGGAGAAGAAATCTTTTATTTGATCCCCAATTATGTGAATTTGCATAAGCTTAATGAAACTCAGATGCAATTCATGACTAGAACAGTAAGGAAAAATCCAAATTTTGATCTAATAAAATTATAGTTTTCATTTTTACCACCAAGTGAAATGGGCAAGAGGAGCATATCAAGATAAAGACAAATTAAGTTATGAAAAAATTAAGATATATTTTATACATAATTTATGATCTGGGATATCACTTATAGCCAAAGGTAACACAAACGTAAAACAGAATTCCCTCTAAATGATGTATGATCTTTCTCTGGTCAAGAGGATAGGTGAGTGTGGCTTCCTTTTGAAGAATACAGTGTTTGGAAAATTGGAGTGAGAAAGATACACGTGCTCAGCTCTGAAACACCATTGTCATTGTGGATCAGCTATATACATCTTTGCCAAGATAGAATCACAGAATAAAAATGCGACAAAACCGATTCCAATAATTCACATCATTTCTTTTCCTTTTCTCCTTGCTTTGTATTTTCTCCTTCTATACTTAATATGCTTAAGATATTTTCTTGTGTTTTCCCAAGCAAACTTATATTATTTTCTGTCTACTGTAACTTGTTTGTGATGATTCATATTAAGAAAAAAAAAAACTCAGAAATTTCAACATATTAGGAATTTCTGTGAAATTTCCCTTTAGCTCAGAACCTGTTACATCATGTCAGAGAAACTTGCATAGTTTACAAGCTATAATTTCAATGTCTCAGCACAACTTTATAACCAGTAATGCAATTTAACTACATGGACTCTGATTACAGAAACACAGGAAATGGATACATTGAAGTTAAAATCGAAATCTACATTTTAAGAAAATAAATGTGTGTATACTTATATCACACAGCATACATTTACCTTATTTTGAAAAGAAAAACGATAAAATCAATATAAATTATGTGAGAACTCAGTAAGAAACATTCGGGTTCCCTCTGGAATCATATTGCATCTATTAGCTCGGCCCATAGTAAAACAATTGCTCATAATATCCAAAATTCATACTTTCCTTCCACTGTGATTGTATTGTGCACATTAAATAGAGAAAGAGGATGAAAGAGGTAGTTCACAGGTGTTTCTGCCAACTTCTAGCTCCTTTCACATTGACTTCTAAAGCTCTTTCTACCTTTGAGTCATCTGTTATAATGTGCTTCTCAGACGCTACCCACGTGTTTGTTCAGCCCCAGCTGTCTGCTGCTGTTTGCTTTTCAGCACACAAAATATTGAGTCACAGAAGGGTGTGTCCCCCATGCTCTTGTAGATACTTGAAAAGAACAAGAAAAGACACCGGGAGCCAGAGGCAAAGGCAGGACACCAACCACTCCTATGCGGTGGAATCACGGGAATTCACCCAGCCCAAACAACTGAAATCCAGTTTATCTTGAAAGGAAATGTTCCTTGCCTCTTTCTTTAATTTCCAAATGCTAATTTGTTTGAATAGTAGGTGAGAATCTCAGTACATTTCCCAGAAATAGAGTTCCAGAAATATAGCGTCTTTTATTATTCTAGTATTCACTTTCAATTTCTCATCGAGTCAAAGTGGTAGAAAAAAAATCTCAGCATTTAGGGATTTTATGATCACCCCTTTTTCTGGGGTTGAGTGTAAGGTTCACATACTCCTATGGGACACCAAGGTGTGCTGAGGCTTGGTCACTGACTCACACAGGTGGTCACTGAGGCTCACTTACTCTGATCACCATCACCTGGGTGCTTTCGGCTAGACCCTATATGTTGATTCCATGGCATGTTTGTGGAGCATGTAGTGAACACAGGAAGACTTTGTTTCTTCAATGGAATAGGGATTGGGAAGCAAGAACAAATTAAACAACCAGAAAGAAAGAAAAACACGTTACAGAATTGTCTTGTGTAGTTGAAGTACATATTATTGTGGAAAAATGAGTATCTCCCTCTTACCATCACCATAGGTGAATTATGTGGGCTTCTCTCTTCCCCCAGGCATATTAGGCAGCCAGCAGACAGAGTCAGGGCTTCTTGGGACTTCCTGGGACTTCCAGGCCCCTCAACACTCAATAAAAGTGTAATGGAGATTTTTAAACAAGGTAACACTGATGAAAATTCCTAAGGCCATAAAACTTGCTTAGACAATACCCCGGATATGCATCTGGGCCTGACCAATCACGTGACCATAGAATGATCAAAAGCCACCCCTAGTAAAGATTAACCCAAACCCCCTTAACGCTGAAGCTAACTGCGAACATTAGCTTCTGTAAGATTG
>JAQZBX010031973.1:0-26072 GCA_029593785.1 Cabassous unicinctus
AAATGACACTATTAAGAAACTGAAAATGGGAAAGAATAGGAGAAAATCATTGCTAGTCATATATGCTATAAATTTAATAACAATAATATATCAAGTACTGCTACAACTCAACAACAAAAAAGGCAACCACATTAAAAAGTGAATATAGGATTTGAATAGACATTTCTCCCAAGAAGATATAAAAATGGTCAATAAGCACATGAAGAGATACTCAACAATATTGTACATGGGGAAACAGAATGAAAACCAAAGTGAGATAACATTTTTTACACATAGGATGACTAGTATTTATAAAACAGAAAATTACAATGGTTGAGTATGTTCTAGACTCCAGAAAATTTTGACTTTTGGACTAATCCATGGCTGTGGGTGTAACCTACTGTAGTTGAGGACTTATTTTGATTACTTCAGTAGATCATGGTCCAGGGTGGGTCTCAATCATTTTACTGGATTCTTTATAAGTGAGATGAATACCGTGAGAAACACAAAGATAAAACCACAGGAGCAGAGAGAAAATACCCTGAGAGCAAGGACCTGAAATCAACAGAACCTGGTAAAGTGGCTAAAATTGGAAAATTTGAGTTATATATATGTTATTACAATAAAATTTTTTAAAGGAATAAAATGAGAAAAGGAAGACAAAAGTTAAGCTAAAGTTAAGAACACTGTTTTTTAAGAGGTGGCTGGAGACCTTAAAAAACTGGATGGGATCAGGTAAAGTGCAAAATGAAATCTTCATGTTTATGATAGGCATATATGAAAGTTGAAAGGGGAGATAAATAGATCTAAAACTATTAAAGAATCTATTATAAAAGTGGGAATTAACTAGTTAGTTCTTAGATAAGATGTAATTTACCGGGTCTACATGTCTAAGGTGAAAAATCAATGTGGTAAAGAATCAACTGCCATCTATTTCCAAAGTGCAGTAGTTTGCAGGAAAAAATTGAGAAGCCCATTTTGACTAAGAGCAGATGGAAACCTCTCTTAAGGATATTGACTGGTAAGCTGAGTATAGAAAATCTAAAGTTTTTGACTCATTATAAAATGCTCGATGAAGTACTGAATGAATTTCAAGGTGACATGGTAATCATACAAGGGCAACACATCACCTGAATGCTGATAAAAGAAACTCCAAAGGAATGGATTAAAAACCCTAATGAAACATATAGAAAAAGAATATGAAATTTTAAGAAAAAGATTAAGAAAGACAAGAGAGGCCTGGAATAGATGTTAGAAAAATAGGACAAAACCAGTGTGAAGCCATAAAGCAGAGAAACCATAATTTCTTAGATAAAAAAAACCACTCTAAGTGCAAGATAAAATGCCCTGACACATTCACTCCTAAACATGATATATATCTGCACTAAAACTACTCCTCTTATATATCAGTGTGATTGTTCGAGTCTTTTGTGGACCCCAGGAAAAATGTGCTAAAATTATCCCATTCCTGCGAGTGTGGGGCCATTTAATTGAACTGCTTCAGTGGGATGTAGTCCAAGGTCTGTCTTGATTGTCTTGCTGGTGTCCTTTATAATTGACTGAATATTAAGCCACAGATACAGAAAAAAAAAAACTGTAGATAGAGAGGAAACCAGAGCAGAGAGAGAAGTCCCCAGTGGCCAGAACCTGAATCAACAGAACACAGAAGCTGAGTGGAAGCCACTTTATCCAGAAGGTGCGAACAATGAGGCTGTGAGGAGAGGGAAGAGACAAGTGAATATGAGCACCATATGCCTATTCATCCACAGCTGTGCATCTGCTGATGATACTGCCATATGCCTGATTGCCCACAGCTGCAACTCAGGAAGAAAACATCTGATGATGCCTTGATGTGGACATCTTTGCAGCCTCAGAACTGTGAGCATACAAGTTAATAAATTTCCATTATAAAAGCCAATCCATTTCTGGTATATTTTTTGGCATGCTTTAGCAAACTAAAATAATCAATACATTCAAAAAAACATATTTACGACCTTGGAATCTCTGACTTGGCTCTGTGCCTTCTAGTTCTTGCCCAATATAACACTCTGTAAATCTCTGGGCAGTACAAACATTTACTCTGTACATATTGCAGCCACCTATGACCAGCATCCTGTTCTGTAAATTGTTGCTATTATTCTATAAAGAGTGGCCTACTTCATTTTCAGACTTAAGTGCCTTGTGATCTTTGGTTGGAGCTAATATGTAAATTCAGAGCTAGACAACATGCCAGGGAATATCTAAATTGGGAGAGGAAAATAGGTAAGATTGTTTGAAGAGTACATGCTCACAAGAATCATAGCTCATAGACTTAATATCTGTCTGAAGGGAAAATCCCACAAGAGAGAATCTATAGGTTAAAAAAAGAAATTTCCTTCCAGAAAAGAATACTAAAGCTCTAAAACATTCAGATGTTTCTTGCCATGTAGCAGAGAAGAAAGAGGATCAAACAGAGGAATTCTAATGAGCCTTTATGAAAGAAGTGTTACAGAAGGAAAGGAATCACAAACCCAGGGAAATTCAGAAGTACATGTAAACCTTGCCTTGCCAAGGGTGGAAACACTGGTCTCAAAAGGAAAGAGAGTTTTTAGAGGTTCAGATTATACAGAAAGTAAAAAGAAAGCTTAAGAAATTAAATTTGATCATAGGGTCAGCTGTCTTTGTACATGAAGTCTAACTCTGTTATTTTGGTGGCATAAATTCCAGAGTAAGTCCCACTGATAGGGTTCTGAATGCTTGAAAATTTTTGCCCTCCTTATAGTGTTTAGATGTCTCTAGAGACCTCAGGAGTCCCACTGTTTGAGGCAGTGCTTACTGGGGCAGTCAATGTGATCCTGCTGAGACCTGCATAAGTGTAACCTCTGGAATGACCTCCCAATTCACTTTCCAATGTCTGAGTCATAAGATCTCATTTGTATTTAATATTTCTCCCTTTTGGGCAAAGTTTTTCCTCATGTATCATTACTCAGTGCTTGATAATAATCCCTCAGTGCCAGGGAGGCTCATCCCTGGGTGTCATGTCCCATGCAGGAGAAAAGTAATGTGTTTACAGGTTACTTTGGCTTAGAGAGAGGCCACATTTGAGCAACAAGGAGATTTTCAGGAGGTAACTCTTAGAAATATATAATACAAGACTATGTCAACTCCATAAGAAAAGATTCATGAGTGCATTCAACAATATTAAGGGCCTAGCATAATAGTCTTTCCTCCTTCATTAGGCACTGCCCAAGTACTTGGGGAATTCTTGTTGTTCTATTAGAGAATGTGTCAGGATGCCCCAGAATGGCAATTCATTGTTCTTTTGGTTATTGTGTGGATCTTCACCCACCAAGAAAATGCCCCATGAATATTTGAATGTATTCATATACCTTAGAGGCACGTCCCATGAGCACCCCTCCCCATACATCACCTCAAAACTAACACCCCACACCAGTGATCCTCCACTGCCACAGTTTGATCCTTCTACAATTCAAAACCTCAGCAAAAACAAAGGCAAAATTAAAAATAATAATAATAATAATAATAAATAGATTACAAAAAGAAAAAGAAAAAATATTCATTTTTTCTTCCATCACTGCCAGAACTGTTGTCTTTTATATACAGTGACAATTTCTTCCATATGTTCTCCCAGTGTATTACATTTTTCAATTTATCTTCAAAGATGCTTTTGGTTATAGAAAAGTCACACAGAGAATATATGAGATTTCCATATACCCAATACCCTCCCTCTCTCCCACTTGCCCCTATTAATAAGTTTTTATATGTAGATGATACAATTGTTACAACTGATAAACAAATACTGAAGCATTGCTACTACCTATGGTCAATGGTTTATATTATGGTAAACATTTTGCAATGTGCACTTTTATAGGTATGACAAAATTTAAAATGGCTTGCATACATCATTGCAAAATCATGCAGAACAATTCCAATGCCCTAAAAATGCCCTATGTTCCATCAATTCTATTTTCACCTCCTCCCTGTGGAATTTATAGTAACCACTATTTCATTTTTTATAGAATTAGGTTCATTGTTACATGCAATAATATTCAGGGACTGACATATTGGTCTGTTTTCTTTTATTAGGCACTATGTTATTGCCCCACTAATTGTGAGCATAGCAGTTCTACCAAGGATGGGGATTTAATATTTTTTGTTAGTTTATTGTGTGGGTCTCCACCCATTGAGAAAACACACTACAACAAGATGAACACTTTCATATTCCATAGAAGAATTCCCCAGGTGTGCCCTATCCCATATATTCCTCCAACTTCAATGTCCTACACTAGTAACCCTCCCCGCTGAATTGGCCAAAAGAACTTCCCCACAATTGTAGTTTTAACCACATCCCTGCAAATCCCCAGAGTTCACCTGCTCTTTCCTCCAACACTCCCCTCAGTTCCATGGCTAGTCCAACCCAACCAACCACATTCTGGTTTCCCTCACATTATTGTACCATGACACCCAATCATGTCACTGCACCATTATCACCCCCATTCATTGCCCAACTACACACTTCGACCTTATCATAGATTTCGCTCATAATGAGCATCAGCTTACCACCTTCTATTCCCTTTCTGGCTCTTCTTCGTCTGTCTTCCAGATTCTAGCACTGTGATTCTGCAATTTTTGTCTTTTAATGATGGCCTTACTTACTTCAACATAAGGTCTTCAAGATTCATCCTTGTTATCCTGTATGTTAATACTGGATTCATTCTTACAGCTGAATAATATTCTATTGTATGTGTATACGACAATTTGCTTATCAATTCATCTGTTGATGGACATTTGGGTTGCTTCAAACTTTTGTCAATATTGAATAATTCTGCTATAAACTTTACTGTGCATACATCTGTACATGTCCCTGCTTTCAATTCTTCTCGGTATATATACACAGTAATGGGATTGCTGTATCATATGACAGATCTATTGTTACCTTCTTGAAGAACCACCAAACTGTCCTCCACAATGATTGCACCATTTTACACTCCCACAGTAGTGGATAAGTGTTCCATTCCCTCCATATCCTTTCCAACACTTTTAGTCCTCTTTTTTTTTTAATAGCTGCCAGTCTAATATGTGAAAGATGGAATCTCATTGTTTATTTGATTTCCATTTCCTTAATAGTTAGTAATGTTGAGTGTCTTTTCATGTGCTTTTGAGCTGCAGAGTTTGCTAAACAATTTCCCACTATAAGATCTCATATGTTTCCCTAAATATATTCTAGGAGCTTTATGGTCTTGGCACTTGTATTTAATTTTGATCCATCTTGAGTTAAGTTTTCTATGGGGCATGAGATGGTTATCCTTTCTCATTCTTTTGGATATATATGTCCAGGTATCCAAGCACCACTTGTTGAAGATGCCATTCTCTCCAAGTTGAATTGGCTTAGTGGTCTTGTCAAATAAAAGTTGACAGTAAATGCAAAGTTCTAAATCAAAAATCTCAATACTCTTTCTTTTGCCACTATGGCCATCCTTGTGCCCATACCATCAAGTTTTGACAAGTGTACCTTTGTAGTATGCTTTAAAGGCAGGTAGTGTGGTTCCTCCAATTTTGTTTTTCTTTTTCAATATGTTTTTGTCTATTCAGTGCCCTTTGCCCTTCCAAATGAAAATGCTCTTGATATTTTTATTAGGATTGTGTTAAATCTGTAAATTCTTTGGGTAAGAAAGGCATCTTAATGATGTTTAGTCTTCTAACCTATGAACATGGAATATTCCACCATTTATTTAGATCTCCTTTGACTTCCTTTAACAAAGTTGTGTAAGTTTCTGTGTACAAGTCCTTTACATCTTTAGGTAAGTTTATAACTAGGAATTTGTTGCTTTTAGTTGCTATTGTAAATGGAATTTTTTCCTTGATTTCCCCCTCAGATTGCTGATTAATGGTGTACAGAAATGCTACCAATTTTTTTTGTTGATCTTATATCCTGCCACTTTATTGAACATGTTTATCAGTTCTAAAAGCTTTATTGTAGAATTATCAGGGCTTTATATGTAAAGGATCAGGTCTTCTACAAATAGTGAAACTTTTACTACTTCCTTTCCAATTTGGATGACTTTTATGTCTTGTTCTTGCCTAAATGCTCAAGAAAGTACTACTAACACAATGTTAAATAAAAGCAGTGACAGTGGGCATATTTGTCTTTTTCAGATCTTAGAGGGAAAGCCTTTAGAATTTCAACATTGAATATGATGTTACCTGTGGGATTTTCATATATACCCTTTATCATATTGAGGAAGTTTCCTTCTTTCCTATTGTTGAAGCGCTTTCATCAAAAAAAGGATGTTGTATTTTGTTAAACTCTTTTTTCTGCATCAATGGAGATGATCATGTGATTTTTTTCCTCTCAATCTGTTAATGTGCTGTATTACACTGATTGATTTCTGATGTTGAAACCTTCTTTCATACCAGGGATGAAATCCACTTTACCTTGGTGTATATTACATTTGATGTGTTTCTGAATATGATTGTCAAGTATTTCATTAAGGATTCTAGCATCCAGTTCATTAGGGAGATTAATCTGTAGTTTTCCTTTCTTGTGGTGTCTTTATATGGATTTTGTATTAGGGTGATATTGGCATCATTGGATGAGTTACACAATGTTCTCCTCACTTCTATATTTTGGAAGATTTTAATCAGGATTGGTGTTAGGTTTTTCCTGAATGATTGGTGTAATTCACCAGTGAAGCCATCTGGTCCTGGATTCTTCTTAGTTGGTAGGTTTATCATGACAATTCAATCTTGTTAATTGTGATTGATCTATTGAGTTTATCAAATTCTCCCTTCATCAATTTAGGCTGCTTCTGTGTTTCTAAGAATTTCATAGTATCATTTTATAGTACTCTATTTCTGTGGGATCAGTGCTGATATCCCTTTCCTAAATTTTATTTTATGTATTTGCATATTCTCTTTTTTTCTTTGTTAGTCTAGCTGAGGGTTAGTCAATTTTATTATTCTTCACATAGAATTAACATTGGTTTTGTTAAAATTTTCTAGTGTTTTCTTATTCTCAATTTTGTTTAGTTCTGTCAGATCTTTGTTATTTCCTTCTTTCCACGTACTTTGAGTTTAGTTTATTGTTCATTTTCTAATCCCTCCATGTGTGCAGTAAAGGTCTTTGACTTTAGCTCTTTCATCTTTTTCTACATAGACATTTATGTCTATAAATTTCCCTCTCAGCACTGCATTTGCTGCATCCCATAGGTGTTGATATGTTGTGGTCTCAGTTTCATTTATTCAAGGTATTTATTTATTTTGCAATTTCCTCCTTGAACACTGATTGCCTAAGATTTTGTTTTTTAACTTCCATATCTTTTTGCCTCTTCTGGTTCTATGCTCCTTACAGATTTCCAGTGTCAGTCCATTGTGATCAGAGAAAATACTTTGTAGAATTTCAATTTTTCTAATTTTGTTGAGAGTTGTTCTGTAAACTAGTGTGTGGTCTATTCTGGAGAATTATCCATATGTGCTTGGGAAGAATGTATATTCCATTGTATTTGGTTAGAAAGTTCTGTATATGTTTATAAGTTCTAGATACTTTAATGTATTATTCAAGGTCTCTGTTTCTTTATTCAACTTCTTCAATATTCTGTCTAATGTTGATAATTGTGTAGCAACGTCCCCACTATGAACATAGAGTCATCTATTTCTTCACTTAGATTTTCCAATGTTTGCCTCATGTATTATGGGGCACCCTGGTTCAAGGTATAAATGTTTGTGATTGTTCTTTCTTCTTCATTGAATACCTCTTTTAGTAATATACAGTGTACTTTGTCTTTTACAGTAGTTTTCCATTTATAGCCTATTTTGCCAAGATTAATATAGCTTCTCGCCCCTTTTTATAGTTATTTTGCCTGTAAAATGGTTTTCCAACTATTCACTTGCAAACTCCTGACATATTTGGGGCTATTGTGAGTTTCTTGTAGACACCGTATATATGGGTCATATTTCCTTATCCTTTCTGTCAATCTGTGAATAATTTTTAGAGAGCTTAATCCATTAATTTTCAAAGTTATTATTGTCAAGGCATTGCTTATATTAGCTATATTTGCTATATTTTTATGTATGTTAAATTTTGTTTTTGTTTCTCTTTTTAGTTATTCTTAACAATAATCTTCCTTCTTATACTCTCCTCCAACCCTCTCTATCCTGGTTTTTCCTTTCAACCTGTAGATTTCTCTTTAACACTTTTGAAGGGCAAGTTTCTTGACAAACATTCTTAATTTCTGTTTATCTGTGCATATTTTGAACACTGCATCATTTTTGGATGGCAGCATTTCTGGATACAGAATTCTTGCTTGACAGGTTTTTTTGTTTAATTTTAGCACCTTAACTATGTCATCCCACTGTCTTCTAACCTTCACTGTTTCAAAAGAGAAATCAGCACTTAATCTGATCATACTTCCTCTGAATGTGAAGGATCTATATTCTCTTGCTGCTTTCAGTATTCTCCATTTGTCTTGCACATTTGACAATTTGATAAGTATATGTCTCAGGTTAGACCTGTTTGAATTTAAAATGTTTGGGGTATGCTGCACTACTGGACATGTATGTCCATGTTGCTCTAAATAGTTCAGGAATTTTCAGCATTACCTGCTCCAATGCTACTTCTGCCCCTTTTTCTCTCACTTCTCCCTCTGGGATGACTATGTGTATGCTTGTGCATTTCAAGTTATTCAATCTCGTGAGTCCCTGCTGGATGTTTTCTACCCTTTTATCTATCTGTTCTACTATCTGTCAGATGTTCTATCTTCAACATCACTAATTCTTTCCTCTGCCTATTCAAATCTGCTTTAATGTGCTAACAGTGTATTTTTTATTTCTTGCATTTTGCCATTCATCTCCATCAGATCCATTACATTTTATGTATGGTTAAGATTTCTTCAGTATGTTCCTGTGTTTTTTGTTGTATTATAAGTATCTTATAAGTATCCTTTATCTCTTCCTTCACTTCATTAACTTGATTCAAGATATTTGTTTGGACATCCTTAATTAGATGTTCCACTTTTTTCATCTCCTTATGTTTTTAGTTTGTTCATTATATCTGGCTATCTTTTCCTGTTTCTTAGTATGGCTTGTAATTTTTTGTTGGTGTCTAGGCATCTCTTCAAATTGATGGGCTTTTTAAAATGTTTAGCTTTTCTTTCTACTCTAGATTATATTTGAGTATTTTGTGGGAAGGTTCCTCTTTAACATCTGGTTCCTCATATTCCATGTTCTTTTAGTTGTCTGTGTTCCCTTGAAAAAAAAATATTAAGACCATCAAAAAGGAAAGACGGAAGAAGAGAAAAAAATATAATAGTAATAATAATAATAAAAGAAAAGGAACCATCTCAGAGCCTGGGAAATAATGTAATAAGAGTAAAAATTCATAAGAAATTCAGAGGAATTAAAATTTAAAAAGGTGGAATAAAAAATGAAACATGGAAGAAATTGAAAAAAATTAAAAATTCAGAAAGATGAATAGAAAAAATAAGAAAAGAAAATAGAAGAGAGAAAAAGAAAAAATGAGGACCAAACAAAAAAGAAAGTGGAATGAAAGGAAAGCATCAGAAGAGGGAAAAATGAAAGAAATAAAAGAAGTAAAGAAACTAAATAGGAAAAAATAAGGAAAAGATAAAAAATAAACAAAGAAAGATAGAATACAACAAAAAACAAATGCAAAATAATCCATGAAAAAGAGGATTCCTTATTAGACCCCTAGGAACTGTCTCAGGTTTTTGAGCTCATCAATCACCCTGCACCCTGCCCTCCATAAGTGAGGTACCTGGTTTTTGTGAATAAAATAATTTTATAAATGATAAAAGAAATAGTTCAAAAAACCTAAAACAAGAAATATCTTAGTGTATAATTTCCCTATCATAAGGTGTTAGATGGATGTTTGACAGCCCATTGAATCACTCTCTGGATTCCTTCTCTTAGGGAGAGATTGAACCAGGGGCCTCATATATGTGAGGCAGGCATTCCTCCACTGAGCTACATCCATGCTACAGGTTAAGTTTCTGAAAGCTTATATGACTTTCCCTGTCCCATTTCCCTAAGGTAAGTTTGGCTTCGTTTTGCCAGCTATCTCTCCTGGCTTACTTCTCATCCAGGCTTGTTATACTCCTATCTTAGGTTACCTCCTCAGTGATCTAGTTCTCTCCCCAGGTTAGTTGAGTGTGACAGCTTGCTTAATTAAATCCACCCTCGCCTTTCCTTGGGACTGCTTCAGTGCTGGCTGGGGTCTTTTTTGAAATTCAAATGTGGCTCAGCTTACCAAACTCACTGAAGAGAGACAACCCTCCACCCTCTGACACACCCCTCTTACTCTCAGGGAATATTCTTTACCACTCAGTTGGCTACAGTGAGACAGGGGTTTTACTGAGGCCATTTACCTTGAGGGAGGGTTTTATGTGTCTTTTCCAGCTACGGGGGTGAGTAACTCTCTGATTTCATTTGGCACCTTTGTCTATCTGTTACTCTCCTTCCTGGATGATGTGCAGCACTCTCCTGGTCTGCAGTTCCCAAAAGCAGCTCCTTCCTCCATTGTTTTTAACAATGGAGGAAGCTCTTTAACCTTTAGCTCTTTAACCTTCCTCCATTGTTTTTCTGAGAGACTTGAGCCCTGCCTACATACTTTATTGCCATCTTCCCAGAAGTGTCCCATATTTCTTTTTAATTGTCTTTTTCCTTTGCATCCAATATGAAAATACACACTGTTAGAAGGAAATAATACTATGACATTAATATGTAGCACACAGGCAAAGTTAGTAATTTCCATATTATATAATTGTATACCACTCCCCAGTATCTTAAATGACAAGTCATTTGTGATCATGAGATATCTAAAGGCAAAACGACCCTTTAAATATTTATTATTTATTTATTTATACAAATGGATGTTATTACATGAAAATCCTATTCCTCATGCAAAGATGCAGATGCAGCTCTCAATATAATCTATCAATTGTAAATTAAGTATTTTCCCTTGTTCTCTACTGCCCATGAATGCAAGGGCTGGCTTTCTCTCCAATTCTGTCAGTGACACCATGTGCCTATCTATGTACTCTCAAAAGGGGTTTAATGTTTTCTACTTAGAGATCTACCTCAGGTCCTCAATGGTTCATACTAGGAAGGGATAAAATTAATTAAGTTACAAGGATGAAATTATGAAAAAGAAGTGAATCAAATCTAAATAAAGAAATCAAATATACCTCAGGGAAATAAGAATAGCTGATTGTGATTAATTACCAATGCTGTACACTAATTATAAGTGTTTTGCTGTCATTTTCAGTCCAGATAATTTTTACTTTTTTGTGGGCAATAGATAAATGGAAGTATATCCTTTAATGCTTTTTTATTTGGCTTTTCTTCATTCCATTAGTATACAAGCAACCCATTTTTATGGTTAATGTGTAGATATATTTTTTATTTTCTTTGTTGTATATATTTCCACTTTATGATTACAACACAAGTCATTTTATTTTTGATTGAAATTTCCAATATTTCCTTTCATATCTATTATTCATGATGTTACCATGAGAACATTGTATATGGATATGATACTTTGGGTTTCAATTTATATTTCCTTGCTGACTAAAGATGTTGAGTTAAATTTTAACATGATAGGAGGGGACAAAATTCAGGAGAATCCTTTATCCTAATCAAATTAAGGATCATACATACTTTATCATGCAATGTAATATTTGAGAAACACCATAGGGAAAAAAATATATATATATATTGCTACCTTTAACATTGTTTTCACAGAGATGTAGTATGTAATTTATCCAGTTATTGATCAGACATTATACCAATCTGTTTTTTTCCATTTCATCTTTAATACTGGAGTTTTATTTCATACTCAGGATTCAAATTGATGTCATTGGCATTCTTTCTTATTTTCATGATATTCTTTCACTGCCTTTATATTCCACTTTTTACAAAATAGAATATGAAGCAATAACAGAAGTACTTGCCAAAATTATTTGTCAGTGAAAAAATTGAAAAAATTTACTAGTTGATAGAGATTTTCTACATAGTTGAGAGCTATTCCATGAGAATGGCACAGACACAGCTTTCCAAGAGGCATGTAAACATGTGAAAAATCTTCAAATTCACTAGCAATGAAAAATTATAAGCATAAAACTACAGGCAAGTAGTTTTAGGCATCATATAACCTCAAATTTTGACATGTTCTCCATGCAGTTGTGGAGATGATGAGATACACTTGCTTCCCAAAAACCAGTGTATTTTGAAGTAGTGGGAGTTTACAGGAAGACAATTTGCAGTCATTTTCAACAGAATACAAATATCTATATGGATTAAAATAGAGATTTTCATAGAAATTGAATATCTTAAAATATTAAGATATATGTAATAGAGAAGATTTTAATTATTTACATATTTAAAATCACTATAATATTATCAATCTATTTAAAACAATAGTGCATATGTAAAATTATTGTACATTGTACATTGTGAAAACATTTATTTTCTAAGAAATTTTACTGACCGTGTCTTAGTTTGTCTTTCTCTAAAGTGCAAATTAAAAAAGGCTTTTAGACAATTAATTTACTTGAGGAAATTATTCCTGGGAATTGTGTGGAAACTGAGAGTAATAAAATAATACAATCAGACAGGATGTATTAAGAATACTAGGAAAATTATTGATCTGGTTAGGGCTTTGGAGTTGAAAAAAATCATAAGATTAATATAAATAAAATAGAAATTGATTTCCATTAAAATGCATCAAAATGTAGAAGGATAATCAAAGGAAACTTAAATTGAGAATGAGTAAAATAAACCTTAGGAGAATAAATTGAAAATAAGACATTAAATTTAAAAGAATCACAATTCAATTTAGAAAAATTTGGAAGTAGATTTACCTTAGTCCGTTTGTTTAAATTTATTTAATTTATATAAAGCTTAAAATAAGCAAGAGCAAAAATTAAGGATGACAGAAAAGGTATATTTTCATAATGTTGCTCTTTCTGGAAATGTGTTCATCGTATAAACTTTGTCAAGGTGTAATGATTGTTGTGTTAACTCCTAAAACTGTCATTATATATTTGATGATGGGGAACGTCTGCTAAAAATCTATTATGCTCACAAATTTTCTCAAAGACTATTCTGAATGTAATATTTCCAAAACCATTATAGAGGAAATAATGTTTTCATAAAACTCAGCTCTCATAGTTATGAAAATACTCAACAATATAAAAAATGAAAGAGAAAAAACCTGAGATTTAGAATACCCATTTTCATTTTACTACTGCAAGAATAAAATGGGAAAAAACACTCTTAGTAATTGTAATAAATATGTTAATTTTGAAACTAATATAAATTGTCCAGGTAGGAAAGAGATTTTTGTTTTTCAAGATAAATGGGAACTGAAATAAATGCCCCACACCTGTTGGCCTGTTGATATGACCATAACCCTTTGAAAAGTACCACTAGATTGGAAATTGCAAAGACTGTCATAAAAATTCAGATGCATTTAATATTATAAAATGTGGATTCCTATGAAACAGCAACAAGAGAACCATAGACACATAACTTTAAAATAGATTATTATATACAAATAATTTTTTATACCATAGTAGTTAGTGGAGTCTTGGATATTTTAAACATTTAAATCTTTGAAACCATTATTCCACCAATCATTTTGAAAAGGGCTATTTTCATGTCCCTGTTTCTCAGGCTGTAAATGACAGGATTCAGGGTGGGAGGTAATAGAGATTATAATACAGACATAAAGATGTTCAGCGCTGATGAGGGTTTTTATGTGAAACCTAAGTATGCATTGAATCCAGAAGAGAGGAACAAAGTCACCACAGTGAGGTGGGGCATGCAGGTAGAAAAAGATTTAAACCTGCCTTGAGCAGATGGGATCCTTAAAACAGTGGAGAAAATGTGAAGATAGGAAACAACCATTAAAATGAAACATATGAAGCCCAAAAAACTGCAAGCAATAATAAACATATATTCAAAAATATGCTTTCCATAACAGGAAAGTGTAAGCAATGATGGCCTATCACAGAAGGACTGATGAACTATGTTGCATCCGCAGAACCTGACAGAGAATGTACCTGCTACAAGAATAGAGTCAGTGACATATCCACTGAGCCACGATGCTGTCACCATCTGCACAGGTGAGCCTCTACTCATAATGGCCTCATAGAGCAAAGGATGGCAGATGGCAGCATAGTGATCATAGGACATCATTATAAGCAGGGCATATTCTGTGACAGAGGCTAGTATAACCAAAAAAACCTGTGAGGCACATCGTTGGAAGGAGATGGAATGGCTATTGGTGAAAGAGTTCATGATAAATTTGGGAATAGTGACCAAGATGTAGCAGATATCAACAAAGGAAAAATTCTTCAGGAAGAAATACAGGGGAACTTGGAAATACTGGTCAATGGTGGTGAGGGTGATAATGAAGAGGTTCCCCTTACTGCTGCCAGGTAAATGAGTAAGAATAGTGTGGCATAGAGTCTCTGTAGCATCCAGTCATCATGGAATGCCTTGAGCAAGAATTCTGTTATGAGGATCATGTTGGTTAGTAATTCAAGCATGGTGATTCTTGTCTATGGAAATATAATAAAACTGATAATCACCTCATTTACTACATTCTAGAATCATCCTGTTTTTTGTTGATTCTACAATGATTCTTGGCTATTCTTAGGAACATATTCAAGGATATCAGAGAAACCTTCTCCACACCTTAGGAAAAATCACTGTTTGCAAACTATAAATTCTTCATGCCTGCAATGTCAACTTTATTAAGTCATTAATAATACGGATGAATAATTTACCATGGATTCATTTGCAATTTATGCCTACAATAAAAAGAGAAAAGACTATGTCACCAGTACACAAATGAAGGTATCATCTGTCTTTGATGGAATATGAGAAATACAGGAGGAACATTTGTTAGAATGGAGAATTTAGTTTTTGTTAATGATAGTTTGAATCAGCTTTAGATTCCCATGAACTGTTTTATTGATACATTTGAAGAAGCAATATTACATATTCCAGATGTCATTTCTTTTTCTAATTTATTACATGATAAGTAATTGGAGTTGGCTGGAAAGGCGGCTGTCCTGGATTCATTCTACAAGCTTTTTCTGAGAGAATTATGGTTCCTGTCACAATTAAATACATTTACATATTTAAGATCATAAGTGGATGACTGACATTTTTAAAGAGACTTCAAGTTAATTAGATCATATATTAATTGACTTTGAAGACTCAATAGAACTTCACATTTTTAAAAATTAATTGTTTGATTACATTGATTGGAAAAGAGTAACCTTCAATAAGGGCCTGTGGCTACCATGGCTCTAAAAAAAATAAATTAAAATTAAATAAGCAACATTTTACATTTCTATAAGAATGTAGAATTAAACAGATAAATAATTTTATCTACTTAGACCTCTCAAGAGACTTAGCTAGAACAGGTTAATAACAAGGGCCTCAAAGTGAATGCTTATTGGTTTGGGGAAATTTGCTTACCTAAGAAAAACAATCTCTATAATTTAAGAGGTGCTTTCTTTACATTGCTGTGGAACTTAAAGACAATGAGGCTGATAAAGGTCTCTTTCCCAAGCTTTAGAGAAAAAGGTCATTTGTCCAACTTGAAGAATATCTCTCCTACTGCTCTGGCTGCTTTCTGCAATCTGTAAAATTTTGCCGAGTAATCGTCTTCTCTCCGTTGGTAAGTAGAGGTTGACAGGATATTTATGGGCATTGAATGCTGTGTGAGGCTACAATTTTTCTAATTAAATAAGAGCTAATTAAGTATATTGGCCAAGAGTACTGAAGGGGAGTTCATTTCCTTAAAATTATCATTGAGGACACTGAGGGTTTGAAGTGCAAATAATTAGGTCCATATTTAGATAATTTGCCTGCTCACTAGGTTTCCTGCTTTTGCACCTATCTCATTAACAATAATTTGTTATTGAGTCTCTTCCCTCAATAGACTCCTGAGAAAGTTTACATGTATCAAGAAATGGAACTCATTCGATTCATGAAATTATATCTGGAAAATCTGATCAGCTGTGTGAAGAATTTAATACTTATTAAAATGTATTTTTTTATTAAAAGTAGAATACGATACCTTCCACCATAAGAAATACCCAACCTACCAGAAAATGTAGACACTTAAACTTCCTCTCTTAGTTCCTCAAGCCAATTTTCTTTTCCAGGGTAATATTAGTAAATGTTTGCCTCTGTTCCCTTGATATGTCATTTCTTTATGAATTTGTGACATGTAAGTGCAAAAAAACATGATTGCACATAGTTGAGATTTTAACAAATTATGTTTAACTTGCTTCTTTTTTGCTTAAAATTTTTAAAAAATCTTTCCAAATATAGTTACAAATATACTTAATACTTGCTTTTAAATGTTGGTATCTTAAACTTACTTTTCCTGGAACCAATATAATACCAAAATCTATCAGCAGACTCTTTGGCCAAATTGACAAGCTGATACTAAAAACATAGAAGAAAACAAAGTAACTAAATATCTGAAAGAATATTCATACTGAATATAATTTTGAAAGGCTTGGAAAAATTTATTTTAAGACAGTATAAAACTATGATCACCAACATGGTGTTAGTCTCCTAAACTAAAAAAAGTACTTCAATGGAAAGGAATAGAGTTGAAAAACAGATCCATTTTTACATGTTAAATTGACTTTCAGCCAAGGTACCCAAACATTTAAAATTTTTTTGAATATTATTATTATTTATTTTAAAAGATACTTAGATTACATAAATGTTACATAAAAAAATGTAAGGGATTCCCAAATGCTCTGCTCCCAACACATCCCACATTCACCACATTAATAATATCCTTCATTATGGTGGTACATATGTTACAATTGATGAACTTATTTCAGAGCATTGCCACTAAGCATGAATTATAGTTTACATTGTAGTTTACACTCTCTCACACACAATTCTGTAAGTTTTGACAAGATATATAATGGCTTGTATCTGTCATTGCAAAGTCATTCAAGACAATTCCCAACTCCCAAAAATGTCCCCATATTACAATTATTTTTCACTCTCCCTCCCCTCAGAATCTCCAGTGGCCACTGCCTCCACATCAATGATAAAAGTTCTTCCATTGCTAGCATCACAATAAGTTTATACTAGAATACCAGTAAGTCTACTCTAGTCAACTGTTCATTCCCCAATCCTGAGGATTCTGGGATGGTGGTGCCCACTCTAACTCTAATTGAGAGGGGGCTTAGATCCCATGAGGCAGATAGATGGAACCGTCTTCCTTGCAGTTGCAAACTCTCTCTGTTCCTTGGGATGGTCATTGTCCATCATCATCTCCTTGTTATTTGTCTGGGTGAGTCCAGTGAACTGAAGAATAGGTGTTGCAATTCTGTTGAAATTCAGGGCCCAGCTGGTGCATGGACACCCCAAAGAATTCAGTGTCTTGGACATATACCTATCAATTCTAGCACTAACTATAGGTTCAAATAGAAAGGTCAGAAGAGCCATGTTTAGGGAAACCACAACTGAGTTCAACTCTGTCACACTGGGGAGCATAAATTCCCAAGTAGGGCTCACTGGCAGGGCAGCAAAATCCTGAGCTATCGGCTATGTCTATAGTGTCTGGATGTCTCTGTTATGTGAGACAATATTTTCTTTGGCAGTTAATGAGATTCTGCTGAGATGTGCATAAACATAACTTCTGGAATGACCTCCTGACTCACTTTGAAATCTCATAGCCATATAAATTCCTTTGTCTTTACAATTTCCCACCTTTGGTCCACATCTTCTTCTAGAGAGAGTACACGTTTTGAGTAACAAGGAGAGTCTCTGGAGGTAACTCTTGGGTACACTATAATACTAGGGTAAGTTTCAATTTCAAAAGTAAAGGTTCATAAGTATATTCATCAATATCAAGGGCCCATCAATGATCCATCCTCCTTCACTAGTCACTGTCCCTGTACTCAGGGGATACATGCTTTCCCATTAGTGTATGTGGCAGAGTTCCCCAGGATGGGAATTCAATATCCTTTCTGTTATTGTGTGAATGTCCACCCAATCTGACAATGCTCCTTGAACACTTGAACACATTCATATGCCTTATAGATATGTCAAAGTTGGACCTCCTCGCATGCATCCCATCACTGACACCCCACACCAGTGATCCTCCCCTGCCACAGCTGTAACACTTCTGTGAACAAAACCCTCTTCAAAAATGAAGCTAAGCAAATAACTATTATTAATAAGAAAATAAAATAATAATGTTAGTATTAAAAATAACAAATAAAATACAAATATTTTAATTGGAATAATAAAAAGTAATTAAAGTATAAAATATTTTAAAAATTGACATGTCTTTCAGCACTGTAAGATCTGTGCTCTTGAATGTACAGTGACATTTACTCCTATTTATTCCCTGTTTCTTATTTTTTTCCTTTTGTCTTCAAAGAAGCTTTAGGTGACAGAAAAGTCACATATAGATTATAGGGATTCCCATATACCCAATAACCACCCCTTTTTCCCCTCCCCCTATTAATAATATTTTATATGTGAATTTTGCATTTTATACAATAGATAAATAAATATTAAAACATTGCTACTAACCATGGTCAATGATTTACATTATGGTTTACATTTTGGACCATACACATTTATAAATTTTGATTAAATTTAACATGGCCTGTATCCATCATTGCAAGATCATTTAGAACACTTCCTTTGACCCCAAAAATGTCCCATGTTCCTACTATTCTATTCTTCTCATCTCCCCTCATGACCCATGGCAAACACCAAGCTTCATTCCTTGAACAACAACGTTCATAGTTATTTGCAATGGCATAGAAGGCTTAACATACTGGCCTGAACTCACATATCAGGCACTACCTATGCTCTCGAGAGACACCAACCTTCTATGTGAGAGCAGATCAAGGTTCCCAGGATGGGATTCCAACACCTTCCCATTCATTATGTGGTTCTCCATACACTGATACAACATACTTTAAAAATATGAACCTCACACACCCCCTGAAGCATACCCCAGGTGTGCACTGTCACAAATGCTCCCCACATCCAACACCCAAAATCAGTAACCCTCCCCTACCATACTGCTAAAAGAGTATTACCAACATTGTATTTTCAACCACATACCCATAAATCACCAGTGTTCACATGGTCCCTCCACCAACCATTGCCCCAGTTCCATGGACAGTCCAACCCAAACTCCCCACCCTACTCCCTCTCAAAACCAGTACCACCCAATCCAATAGTATCACTGTACAACTGTCTTCCCCATTCACTGCACAATTACACATTTCCCCCTTATCATAGAGTTTGCCCATATGGGCATGGGCTCACAATCTGCCTGTTTTTCTCCTATAAACCTGTCTTTCAGAGTTTAGCTCTGTGTGTATGCTCAATTTATTTAATTCATATCAGTGAAGTCAGGTAATATTTGTTCTTCATGTCCAGCCTGCTTCACTCAACATAAGGTCTTCAAGATTCATCCATGTTATCCCCTATGTTAACAGTGCAATCTTACAGCTGAATAATATTCCATTGCATGTATATACCACAATATTTTTATCCATTCATTTGTTGATGGACATTTGGGTTGTTTCCAACTTTTGGCAATAATGAATAATGATGCTATGAACATTGATGTTCATGTATCTGTTAGAATCCCTGCTTTCAATTTTTCTGGGCAATTTTACCCAGCAGTGGGATTGCTGGTTCCATAAGAACTGACAATCTGTCTTACACAATGGCTGCTCCATTCTACATTCCCAACAGCAGAGGATAATGGTTCCCTTTCCTCTTTTTATTTAATAGCCACAAGCCTAATGTGTGTAAGATGATATCTCATTGTAGTTTTGATTTGCATTTCCCTAATAGCTAATGGTGTTGGGCATCTTTTCATGTGCTTTTTAAACATTTGCATTTCTTCTTTGGAGAAGGGTCTATACAAATGACTTACCCACCTTTTAAATGGGATGTTTGTCTTTTTATTTTCAAGGTGTAGGTTTCTTGATATATGCCAATTATTAGACCCCTATTAGATATATATTTACCAAAAGTTTTCTTCCATTGAGTAGGCTGCCTTTTCACTTTCTTGACAAACTCTTTTGAGGTGCAAAAGTTTTAATTTTGAGGAATTCCCATTTATTTGTTTTTTTCTTTCATTGTTTTTGCTTTGGTTTTAAAGTTCCTGAAACCATTTCCTAATACAATGTCTTGTAGATGCTTCCCTACATTATCTTCCAAGATCTTTTTTGACTTGGCTCTTATATTTAGATCTTTGATCCATATTGAGTTAATTTTTGTATAAGGTGTGAGATGGTGTTCCTCTCTCAATTCTTTCTCTATGGATATCCAGTTCTCCAAGCACCACTTTACAAAGAGGCCATTCTTTACCTGTTGAATGGGCTTGGTTGCCTTGCTGAATATAAGTTGACTGTATATGCCAGGATGTATATCAGAACTCTCAATTCAGTTCCATAGGTCAGTATGGCTATCCTTGTGCCAGTACCATGCAGTTTTGTCTACTGTAAATTTGTTGTATATTTTAAAGTCAGGTAGTGTGATTCCTCTGGTTTTGTTTTTCTTTTCATTGTGTCTTTGGCTATTCGGGGCCTCTTGCGCTTCCATATAAACTTCATAGTTAGCTTTTCCAATTCAGTAAAAAGTGCTGTGATTATTTTTATTGTGATTGTGTTAAATCTTTAAATCAGTTTGGGTAGGATAGACATTTTAATGATGTTTAGTCTCCTATCCATGGACAAGGAATAATCTTCCATTTATTTAGGTCTTCTTTAATTTCCTTTAACACTGTTGTGTAGTTTTATGTGTACAAGTCATTTACACCTTTAGTTAAATGTATTCCTACATATTTTATTCTTTAATTGCTTTTGTAAATGGGGATTTTTTTCTTGATTTCCTCCTCAGATTGCTCATTATTGGTGTACAGAAATGATTTTTGCAAATTAATCTTATAACCTGCCACATTATTGAACTCTATAAGTTCTAGAAGCTTTGTTGTAGATTTCAAAGAGCTTTCTATGTATAGGATCATCTCATCTGCAAAAAAAGAAATTTTTACTTCTTCCTTTGCAATTTGGATGCCATATATATATATTGCCTAAATCCTTGAGCAAGTACTTTTAACACAATGTTAAATAAGAGCAGTTATAGTGGGCATCCTTGACTTGATCCGGATGTTAAGAGGGAAAGCTTTTAGCATTTCAGCATTGAATATGATGTTATATGTGGGTTTTTCATATATACCCCTTATCATATTGAAGAATTTTACTTCTATTCCCATCTTTTGAAGTGTTTTATCAGGAAATGGTGGTGTATTTGTTGAATGCTTTTTCTGCATCTAGTGAGGTGAACATGTGATTTTTGTTCTTTCTATCTCTTTATGTGGTATATTACATTGATTGATTTACTTCTGTTGATCCATCCTCTCATAGCAGGGATGAAGCTCACTTGGTCATGGTGACCTCACATTCATTTGATGTGTTGTTGAATATGATTTACAAGTATTTTGTTGAGGATTTTAGCATCTAGTTTCATTAGAGAGATTGGTTTATAGTTTTCCTTTCTAGTGACATCTTTGTTTGGCTTTGGTTTTAGGGTGATGTTGGCATCATAGAATGAGTTAGGCAATGTTCCTTACACTTCTATTTCTTGGAAGCATTCAAGCAGGATTGGCATTAGATATTTCTGGAGTGTTTGGTAGTATTCACCTGTGAAGACAACTCCTCTAAGGCTCTTCATACTTGGAACGTTTTTGATGACTTATTCAATCTCTTTACTTGTGATTGGCCTGTTGAGTTCATCAATTTCTTCTTTGGTCAATGTAGGCTGCTTGTGTGTTCCTTTGAATTTGTCCATTTCCTCTAAATTATACAACTTGTTGGCATACAATTTTTCAAAGTATCCTCTTATGATATTCTTTCTTTCAGTGGGGTCAGTAGTGATATACACTTCTTCATTTCTTATTTTATGTATTTGCATCTTCTCTTTTTTTCTTTTCTAGTTTTACTAAGGGTTTATCAAGTATATTAATCCTCTCAAAAAGCCAGCTTTCAGTTTTGTTTATTTTAAATATATCTTTCTTATTTTCAATTTCATTAAGCTCTGCTCTAATCTTTGTAATTTCCTTCTTTCTACTTCCTTTGGGGTTAATTTGTTGTTCTTTTGCTAAATCCTCCTGGTGTGTAGTTAGGTCTTTTAATTTAGTGCTTTCTTCTTTTTAAATATAGATATTTATAGCAATGAATTTACCTCTCAGTACAACTTTTGCTGCATCCCATATGTTTTGCTATGTTATATTTTCATTTTTGTTTCAGGGTACTTTCAGACTTCCTTTGCAATTTCACCTTTGACCCAGTAATTGTCTAATAGTGTGTTGATTAATTTCCATATCTATTTGCCTAATCTGCTTTTCTGCCCCTTACTGATTTCCATCTTCATTCCATTGTGTTCAGAGAAATTACTATGCATAATTTCAATCTTTCTGAATTCATTGAGAACTGTTCTGTTGCCTAGTGTGTGGACTATCCTAGAGAATGTTCCGTGTGCACTGAAGAACAATATATATCCTACTGTATTTGGGTGTAATGGTCAAAGTTTGCTATTCTGTCCAGATCCTCTAATGTGTTATTGAATGTCTTAGTTTCTTTATTGATTCTCTGTTGAGATGTTCTGTCTAATGGTGATAAATTTGTATTAAAATCCCCACTATAATTTAGAGGAATCTATTTCAGCACTTAGTTTTTCCAATATTGGCCTCATGTAATTTTAGGAACCCTGGATAGATGCATAAATTTTCATGATTGTCCTTTATTCTTTATAGACTTCCACTGTTATTTATATATAGTGTTTGTTTGTCTCTTACAAATATTTTCATTTAAAGGCTATTTTGTTCAATATTAATTTTGCTATTCCAACCATTTTTTAGTTATTGTTTGCATGTAAAATTATTTTCCAACCATTTACATTCAGCATCCTTGTGTCCCAGTGTCTAAAATGAGTTTCATGTAGACAGCATATGCATGGGTTATATGTCCTTATCCATTTGGCCATTGTGTGTCTCTTGATTAGAAAGTTTAAGCCATTAAAATTCAGTGTTATTTTTGTCAAGGAATTACACATATTAACCATATTTTCTATAGGTTTATGCATACCATATGTAGTTATTATTTTGCTTTTTACCATTTTAGTTATTCTTACACTCTCCTCCAACTCTCTCTCTCCTGTTTTTCCCTTTCAACCTGCAGAACTCCCTTTAGTATTTCTTGAAGGATATGTTTCTTATTTACAAACTCTCTTAATTTTTGTTTATCTGTGAATATTTTGAACTCTCCCTCATTTTTGAGTGACAGCTTTGATGTATAGAGAATTCTTAGGTGAAATTTTGTTGTTCTTTTAACACCTTAACTATGTCATACCATTGCCTTTTGGCCTCCATGATTTTAGTTGAGGAATTAGCACTTAATCGGATTGAACTTCCCTTTTATGTGATGTATGTCTTTTCTCTTGCTGCTTTCAGTATTCTCTCTTTTTTCTTAAGCTTTGAACAATTTGACATGTGTATATCTTATCCATGGGATATAAGACCCCTCTCAGTTGGAGGTGGAGTGTACATCACCATCCCAGACTCCTCAGAATTGGGGGAAGAGCTATGGACTAGAATGGACTTACTGGTATTCTGTTATAGACATATTGTGATTCATGCAATGGAAGAAATTACAATATTAATGTGAGGCCAGTGGCCACTGAATGCTCTGGGGGCAAGGAGAGGGAAAAGCAGTTGTAATACAGGGGCTTTTTCAGGACTTTGGAATTGTCTGCAGTGACAGTGTCACAACAGATACAGAACATTTTATATCATCATATATCATACAGAACTGTGTGGGAGAGAGTAGGGTCTACAATATGAACTATGGTCCATGCCTTAATGGCAAAGCCCCAGGATGTGTTTATCCATTGCAGGCAATGTGCCTCTAATGAAGGATGTTTTTGTGGGAGGTTGTGGGAGGTGTGGGAGGTGGGGCATATGGGAATCCCTATATTTTTTGTGCAACACTTAGGTAATCTAAATATCTTTTAAAAATAAAAAATAATTATTAAATTTAAAAAAATATTAAAGATAAAACTAAAAAAAATGTGATAAAAATGAAAAAACTTTTAAAAAGTTTTTTGACATTTTACCTTTCATCACTGAAATGGAATATCTTGATATTTATGTAGGTTTTGTTCAATTTCTTTCATCAGTGTTTTGTTATTTTTCATGTACTAGTCCTTCACTCTCTTAACTTTATCCATAGGCATATTATTCTTATAGGAAGTTTTGTCAATGATTTTTTTTTTCCATTTTAGGATATTCTTTGGTGATGTATAAAAACACAAGTGATTTTTGAATGTTAATTGTATACTTGCAATTTTGCTGAATTAATTAGATCTAGTAGTTCTCTTATGTAATTTTTGGATTTGTTATATAAAGGCACATGTTTTCTACAAAGATTGATTATTTCTTCCTTTTCAATTTGGATGTCTTTTATTTATTTAGTTTTACCTTATTATTTGAACAAGAACTCCCAGTACAATGTTGACTATCAGTGTTAGAAAGCATACATCTTTGTGTTTTCCCTAACCTCAGGGGACAGGCTTTCAGTCTTTCACATTTGTGTATGTTAACTGTGGATTTCCTTTTTTTTTCTTCTTTTACTCTGTTACTTTCTTTCTGATGGAAAATATCAGAGCACACTTTCAAACCAATAAAATTCTTCCTTGATTCCATGAGCAAATGAAATTCTAAGGAACATACTTCTAATATATCTTTTGTTAACTGTTGGCTTAGAACTATGTGTTTTCAAGTAATTGAAATATTTTTATTTTTGGCAAGAAAGATAACACATTATCTGTATTAAACGCCCAAATTAATTTTTGAAAGCACCTAAATAAAATTTTGAAAAAAGACCAATTTTAGAATAATCTTAAATATAACCAGCAAAACATATTTTTCAAGGTTGAACATAATAATGTAATTAATATAAAGGAGGGAAACATTTAAGGATTTACAAAAATGTTGGATTGGCTGCATAACTAGGTTTGGATAAACTAGGCCATTTTCTATTCTATAGAGAACTTGGCTTAATTTGTCCTAGTTACATAAAGACCACAATGTATATTAGATTATTAATATCTATTGCCTTCCTTTTCCTTCTCACACCCTCTTGGCCCCATAGACATTGTGTTTGGCTATATACTTTGCTTTTTCCCTTTGACTGTGAAACAAAGAAACAGTATTCCTAGCCCATCTGAGTCGTTGCTGTTTTTCCCCATTTGCCACTTTGGTAGCTTCTAAACACTTTTTATTTAAAATAAGTTCCAGGTTGTTACTATTCTCTAATATAAGTTCAGTATGAGAGAAGAGGAAAACATCCAACCCAAATCCACAGCCAGAAGCAAAGCTAGTTCTCTATAAATACTCATTATTTTGTGCACCTGAGTTTGACTCACTCTTTTATGCAAGTAACATTGACAAATATAGAAATCCACCTTCCCCACCTAAGAGAAAGGATGGAAACCTTAAATGTAAAGCTGAAAATTTTTGACAATAGCATATAATAGTGGAACCCACATCACAATGAAGATAAAAGTATTTCCAAATTTATTCCTCATGCATCTGTCCAACCATTGGCCTCCTAGACCCACAGACAACCTCCAATCTGGTTTCTTCAACTATAGATTAGTTTTACCTTCTTAGAATTTAATGTAAGTAAAAACCTTACACTCTTGTGGCTAATATCTTTCTCACAACTTGAATAGTTTTGTCCATCATTATTGCACATATCACTTGACTACTGTCATAACACAATCAATTTTCAATTCCCCTGCTGCTGGATATTTATTTCCAGAAATTTTGTTTCTGCTGTTATTGTAAATAAAGCCTTTATGAATGCTTCTATGCAAGTCATGTTATATATGTGCTTGTTAAAATTTCCCTCTGTAAATCCTTAAATGTATAATGTGAGGTCAAAGGAAAATGGTGTGTTTAACATTGTATAACACAATCTAGAATTTAC
>JAQZBX010031974.1:0-26071 GCA_029593785.1 Cabassous unicinctus
CCATCAGTACAAAGGTCAACACAGTAAAAAAAAAAAAAGACAGAGGCTGTCTATATTATTATGCAATTAGTTTTGACCTCTTGTACCATTTGAAAGAGTCTTGAGGATCCCCATGGAATCACACTTTTAGAATCACAGGACTAAAATTACTTGTCTTCTTTTCCACCACCTGGCTCAAACAACTTGGCAGACTCCTGTTCACCCCTTAAATTTCCTCAACTCAGTTCTGTGACCCTTCTTATGTTAAAACTTTCATGAGACACTTCCCCCTTCCCCAGGCAGATTTTTCATTCTCTAGGACTCTAGTATCTTGATGATCTTATTGTATTTCAATGTCGATTTACTTGTAGTTTCTTCTTTAAACTGTGGCTTCTAAAGGACTATAGACTCTTATTTATCTTTATATCCAAAGTGACTAACAAAGAATCTAAAACACACAAATAATAATGATTATGTTAATTAATTAATATATTGTAGATACTGCTTTCTTTAGTTTTAGTTGTTTTGGTCCTTCAAAGAAACATTGAAAAAAGAGTACAGAAAAACAATTCTCTTTTTTATTACAATGTAAATATTTCCAATTCCCAGGTGTATTAGTCTGGGAAGATGGAGGGAAGAAAGAGTATTACAATGTAAATTTCATAGTGATATACCCAAAGAAATAATAAATCTCAAATATATATGAACACTCTGACTAGAATAGAAATAGTTGATTTTTTATATTCATGCATATGCACATAGAGATACACCAACTCTAGACACACAAGTGCAACATGTGCGCACGCACACACACATTAGGAAGCCAAAATGGCATGCACTGGAATATACACATCTGCACGAAATTATCAGTCAGTACAGTCACCCAGAGAAGAAAGGAACCAGAATGTGTATTTATAAAGTATAGGTTTGAACTGACTTGGAAAGGCTGAGTAGGCTTTGAATAGGCAAGAGTTTTGTGAAAGATATTAAATGTCAAAAGAACATGAACAATGGAGGCATAAAAATGGGATGGCAATGCATAAAGTTTGACCTAAAATAGGTTTCTTATGAGTAAACATATGAGTAGATTATGGATCTCACTAGTTATCAGGGAAATGTATAGGAAGTATAAGATGTAATTTTTCATATTAAATAATCATAATCTAATAAGAATTATGAAATCATCGTTGGCAGGAGTGTGGGAAAATAGAGCTTTTCATTGACAATTGGTAAAAATGTAACCTGGTATGGTCTTTTTGGAGGGAAATTTTGACCAACTATAAAAAAATAAAATATGCACACTATGAAAATGAAAACGGCAATTCTACTTCTAGGATTCTATCTACAGAAAACTTCAAAATACATGCGTAAATAAACATATCTATATGCACTAATTATTACTGTAGCATTGTATACAATTATGAGATACCAGAAACAACTTAAATGTTCACCAATAAAGAAATGATTGCAATAAAGATGAATTTTTATTTACAACAAATATAAATTTATTTATAATTTTGCAATTTAAAGAGTAAAGAAATAAATTGACCCCAGGATAGTGAAATTGGAAAAGTTGGTAATATGTGGAAATCACATAGTTAGAGAAAAGAAGGAAGTTGTGTGAGGAATTGAATATGGCCCTTGTAAAAATTGGATGGCAAGAACAAAGTTTTTCTGAATTATGTGGATAATCCATACTGAATATAATGCTTGAATAATAACCTCGTATAAAACATTAGGTCGTTTCTATAATAATATTTTCTCATCAAGACTGTTTTACTTCAACCCAATGTGTTTCAAAATTAATCCCTATTTGGTTGAGAAAATATAATTATTATTAAGTAGATATTCTTAAAGATATAATTTTACCCACTGGAAAATCAATAATATAGTTCTATACTGAAAAAAATATTTTCTGTGAATTTTAATACACTTATTTGTACAAAACATTATGATGATATACACTGAAATTTATATGATTAGAAGCTAATTATCATATTATATATGCTGTGCATGCTAGCAATTAATTGCTTCTTTGGCTTTTGGGGAGGTCAGGTGATAGAGTTGCATTCATTCTTGAATATAAATTCTATGAATTGCTATAGGCAATCACCACTATAATTTCTCTAGTAATCTAAATGATACTTGTTTCCATCAAACTACTTAAAAATAAATTTACTTACTTTCAACAATTACTTGTCTGTCTTCCCAGTTATCTTTAATAAGCTGTATATTTCCAAAGTGTGCATCACTGTAAAAGATTCGGTTTGTACCTTTTCTTCTTTGAGTATAGTCAAAAGCCAAGGCTATCACATTCTTGAAATAATGTGGATTCTCATATGGCCTTATTGGTGAATTTAAATTGGTTTCATCAGAAAGATGTATGCTTTTTAATATGGTTCTTCCTGAATACAACAAATATCCTTCATGCCTTCGGCAAGTAACTCCATCCTCAGCCAAATATCCATGAGCACACCCACAAGTTCTGCGGGAATATCCTCGATAAAGACAGAGTTGCTGACAGCCACCATTGTCCTTGGCACAAACATTGGTTCCTGAGGAGGAAAAAAAAATGCACACACTCATATATGTGGGTATGTTTACATATATATACACATATATAAATACACATAAAGGCATTTTTGTTTTTCTTTAATTTTTCAAATATTTTTTCTTACAGAAATACTACATTTTTTATGTTGAAAATTCTTTCTTTTTATTTTCACTTTTAAGACTGGTCAATAACAAATCAAACACTGTAAAGTATAGATTCTTTAATGGCATCAGCTTAAAATCTTGGATATTTTATTTCAAAGAGCATATTCTACTGTTTCCCTCATCATCTAAATAAAAGCATTAAAATTTCCTCTTAAACAACCAATGAAATGTATAACTCTTGTTTTGAACTTGATACCGAGATTACAAAAGGCCTTTTATGTTGTAATTTTTGGCACAAGTAAGTGATTCACTCAGAACATAAACTGGATTCATACAAAAAATGGGCCCTGCTTTAAATTTTGTGTCCATTATGTTTATAAGGTATTGAAGAAATTTGAGGTTTTGATGTACTTAATTCTCCTAAATATACTGGGCTTAAGTTTTTCACTCCAGTTTTTAATGAAGATATGATATGCTCTTAAAATTTCAACCTTTCTATGATATCAAGAAAATTAATAACAATTTATTTTAACAGAAGTGAAATAAAAGAAAATATCCAAACAACTGTCATATCAGTTCCACAGATGTATTTCACATATAAAGCATTAACTTCTGGAACCAAAATCACTTTATATATTAACACATAAACTGAAATAAAAGTTTCAGCTGCTTTTTACAAACTAATATTTGTAAAACTAATATTCCTGGAATCTGTATACTTATCAAGTTTTCCTTTATTACTTAGCTCAAATTTATATTTAAGACATGGCAAATATGTAACAGGTCCATGTACATACACCATCTTAGACAAATATACATATGCATAAACCATTACACATTCGTTTCATTATTCCACTATTTGTTTTTTGGTAGCAAATTAGATGTAAAAAAAAAATAGTTTTGAGGTGTTATAACCATGTCAGTATAAATCCCCAGTTTAAAGTTCATAAGTGTTAAAAAACAAGAAGGAAGAGAAATATATAAAATAAAACACAATGTATAGTTGTTTAAGAGTGCTGACCTTTCTCTCTTACTCGGTTAAAAATTTTAACCTCCTTCAGGTTGACTCCAAGGCCAGTTCGCATGGTCACTGTTTCTGTGGCATCATTCTTATGGCCTCTTCTAATGGACCCGTTGGCATGTGCTCTGCCAAAAAGTAGAATATACGTGATCAACAATATTCAACTAATTAAAATAAAATCATTTATTTAAGCTCAAGATAACAGATGGCCCGACCGAAAGGAAAGAAACCAACTTTAGTATATGGCATTGAAATGCTTGAACCTGGAATAGCAAGAGTGCTTGCATTCCTGTGGAAATCTCATGGCTTTGTGAGATGCTTTTTTGTGACCTTGCTAAGAAATGGCTAATCCTACAAGGGTAAAGAAACAGGCACTGAAATAACACTTTGAGACTCAAAAACTTATGAAAAAATAAATTACCTGTCAGACCAGTAGATGTAAGCCCCAAAGACTGCAACTGAAAACATATCCACATTGCTCCCTGACAGCACCATCTCGCGATCCCCTCCAGTCTCAAGGTCAATTCTTTCTATCTTGTCTGTACGAGCATCACACCAGTACAATTTATTTTCCTAGAGAGCAATTGAAAAATAATAGTACAAGCTGATTCTTATCAAGTGTTTTATTAAGAAAATAAGGCAACACTAAAACTGAAATATTGTAAGTCTGCAGCTAATACGTTTTAGATATTTAAGAAAAAAAAAATTCAACAGACCTCATAGTCAATGGAGATGCCATTTGGCCATGCTATTCCCATGCTTACTAGCACAACTTTCTCGGATCCATCTAAGCGAGCCTTTCCAATGCAGGGCATCTGTCCCCATTCAGTCCAAAACAAGTAGCTGAAATTAAATGACTTATTTATAGTAAAATGCAGATAAATGCATAAAGACAAAATTATAATAATAATAACACCAATGACATATTCACCATTGCATATATAGCACCAGGTCAGTAGAAAAATTTTAAAATAAAAATTAGTGGTAATTAAATATTTAATTAATGAGTGGATGCATGAATGAATCATAACTTTCAATTCTGCCCCTTTAGACTACAAAATATAATTATTCTAATTAAAATTTTATAATTTTCCTTTTGAAGCCATCTGAAAATAGTAACATACAAAAGAAAACATGCTTATTTTATTAATCTCTTAATGCAAAATATAAAATGGAAGGAATGTGAAAAGAAATGTAATTCAGAAAGAAAATCCAGTATATGCTAAAATAAAACATGTCAAAAATGAAATGTAAAAAGCAAAATGATTATTATTCAACTTCAGCAAATACATTGCTCATAATAAAGAAATACATGTTTTTGGAAAAATATCAGCCATAATATTCCTTCTTCATTTGAAGGTGTGTCCACTGAAATTTGTATTCAACTATCAAACAACAGCAATGACTAAAGTTTAGGAAAATATAACAATCATTGGTTCATTCAGGCAAAATAAGTGTATATTTTTGTGCCCATTTGAATACACATGTATCATACACAAGAAGAGAATGTGAAGAATGCAGATAG
This sequence comes from Cabassous unicinctus, assembly GCA_029593785.1. NCBI lineage: Eukaryota > Metazoa > Chordata > Mammalia > Cingulata > Chlamyphoridae > Cabassous > Cabassous unicinctus. The sequence continues at coordinate 5,184 of JAQZBX010031974.1, forward strand.
AAAAATCAAAGAAGACCTACATTCATATTTTGTATCCACTCAATGGAATTATTATCTAAACTTGAAAAAGATAATTGAGAAGACAATATAAAATACAGAATATCTATAGATATAGATATAGATTAGATATAGATAAAGATATAGATTCTCAGCACAATATTGTGAACATAGTATATGAATGTTATTAAAAGGGGGGATTTCAGATTGTATATGTGTTAACAGAATAATTTTTTTTTTTAAATCCATGGAGGGGATGGATGTGGCTCAAATGGTTGGGCGTCTGTCTCCCATATGGAGGGACCCGGGTTCGATCCCTAGGACCTCCCGGTAAAAAAAAAAATCCATGGAACTACACTACAGAAACAGTGAACCCTAAGTGAAACCATGAACTACAGTTAATAGCACAATTATAAAAACGTCCTTTCATCAATTTTAACAAATGTTCCACACCAATGCAAGTCGTCATAGTATATGGAGATCCTATATTTTACGCATGATTGTTTTGTAAACTCACAGCTTCTCTAATAAAGAAAAATTTAAAAATAATTCCCTTTATGCATATTGTTTTGATTTATTCTAAGAGTTGACATTTTTCTTGAAAATTCTACAAAAATAAATGTAGTGTAGTTTTACAACCAGACAAAAAGAGGTGTAGCTAGATTCCCAAGTATATTCATCTTGGAGCCACTTTCATTCATATTTGCAAGCTCCATATATCAGAAAGAGGAAATTTTGTAATTGTAAATCCAACCAATATCGGTAAGATCTAAGCATCATAAAATCTATACATGTATTAAAGTTAAGATTTTATATTTCTAGGGAATACTCTCATTGGATTAAAATTATAAAAAATAAAATTTAACTAGGAGATAAAATTTATTGCTCCATTTAATGTTTTAAGGATAAATAGTAGCATTAATAAGGCTCCTAAAATGATTAGTTAGTTAATGTGTTAAGATAGCAGGGGGACGTTGCACTGTAAAGACACTTGGAGGCCAGGATAGATGTGCTTTTTAAATCAATCTAGTTCTTGCCATCTACTTTTAAACATACCCCAAAGCGTAAATATGAAAAGAAATATACATAATATACCTTTTAAGAGTAATCTGCTTCCAAATGCACTAAATGAGTAATATAATATATTATTTTGAGTAGGCCAAATAAGCCATTTTTACATATTTAGATTAAACCTCACAGCTATGGAAACTGCTGCTTAGGAAATTGATAACCCAAAGTCACACGGCTGGATAAGGCACCAAACCAAAAAAACTTCAGTAACCACAGGTATACCATTTTCTCTATGATATATTGTCTCACCAAAGAACAATATAACACAATAATATAATAATGTATCAAAAGTTATTTTTCCCTAGGTTTTCGTGACCAAGGTAAAAGCAACAAGTGATATCCATATATAAAAACACAAAACAAAAAGGTCTTAGTGTTGGGAAACAAGCCTCTCTTCTCAAGTAGTCCCTATTTATTTAAATTTGCAATACTTCCATGCAAGAAACTCAGATGATCGGCAGATGAAAATTATTCAAAATAAGCTATCCTGAAATCATATTTTACTCAAATTTTTCTGTGGCAAACAGTAGTGATCTGATAAACCACCATTATATATAAAGCCAACTATGACTGTGCAGGAATCATTTTTAAGGCTAAATAATTTATCAACTTAATAAAACTAAAAGTTTCTGAATCTACCAAATGTAAGCAACATTTTATGAATGGCAGGCAAAGAATAACTTATTTGCTCCTTAATCTGAAATTGAAAGTAAAGAATTGAATAGAATTAGTACCTCTAGCATCTTTGGGAATTACAAATGAAATATAATTAAAGAATATTCTACAAACCTATAAAATTAAAGGAAGAAACTCATGAATTTTTTAAGATAGTAATTTACATAGATGTAGTTGAGTCACTTTTAATAAACATAGGTTCTTGGTATATATATATATATATTTAGAAATAAGAAGAACTGAAAATCTTTGTTGCTGTTTTTCAAGGTATCCCTTGAAAATTCAAGTTCAATAATGGCATTACTATTGATTTACCTACATTTGAGTTCAAAATTTACAATTTTGAATTTGTGTTGAATGCTATGATATAGCCAAGAAAAATGACTTTTGAGTGTTGGATTGGCAAATTCATCTTTGAAAATATTTCTTAAGGCTATCCCAGATCAAGAAAATTTCAAAATTGTCAAAATCAAATTTTCTATTTTATAATTAGAGTTCCTCTGTGTAAAACTTTGTCATAAAGTGAAATATTCCTTATTCACAAAAGTTTGCAATTACAGAATTTACTAATACAAAAACAAAACAAGGACACTTAAAAGTGGTTTGAAGAATTTTAGAAATACTATCAGAGATAATCATAGAACAAATACCCCATTGTCTGAATTAGACACAAGTTCATGGAAGGAGAAAGTATAGTGGATACATATGACAAGTTAATTTCTAATTAATTCTTGATATTTGAGTAATAGGTAAAACACATCATAGGATAGTATTGAGGTTTCCAAAGACTTGCATATACTACTGGTCCCTACAAGTTTATAGTATTTATCATAGGACAATTGTTCTCATGTTAAAATTAGCTTATACTTTGGCACACTTGTAAAGGAAAACAATTTTTTTTTTCTGAAACAACTAGCTAGATTCAAAGTGAAAATATACATTCAAATTAGCATAAATGTCCCCCCAAAATTCAAAGAAATATTTTTTGAGAAATAAAGCTAACATGGAAACAAAGTTCTGATTTTGGTGTGGCAATGTGATAAGGGATTTGGGGGAAGAAAGAGAAGAATACATAATTCTAAGACGTTAAAAGAAAAAATTAAAGTAATTTAATTGTACTAATTATGGTATTAAATGTGATTCTTATATTCTAGATCAATCATTTTCTTTGAATTTAACATTTTCCTCTTTGACTACTAAATTGTTTCCCTGGGGCACAAATCTGGGCTGCAATTACTGCAACACAATAAATACAAAATATTTTACATAAAGTATTTAAGAATTCTCTGACTAGAGGATTATGGGAAGATGGTGGAGTAGAATGCTCCCAGAATATGCCCCTACACTAAAACAACAATTAAACTGGCAGGAATTGTCTAAATCAACTATTTTGAAAGTCCAGAGTCTAGTGGAACACTGGGCAGCATCAAAAGAAGAGCTGGAGGAAGAGGCTGGTAAAATGAGGTAAATGTTGGTGATTTTCACTCTCCCTGAAGTGGCGACCATTTCCCTTCCCCAACCTCATGGCAGGCAGCAGTGGGTACTGCAAACTGGGCTCCTCTTACAGCTTGCTGGTGCCAGGGTGGGATATAAAAACTTAGTCGCCCAAACTCTGGGTGTGTGTGGTCTATCTGGTTGCTGAGCACTGCTTTTGAGCAGCTACTTCAGATGACTGGGGGCCAGCACTGAGGGTGGCCTTGTTCTAGCCTCTCTCAGGCAAAAGCAGCAGAGCAATCTGAAAGATAGGCACTCTTCCTCAAAAGTATGGAAAACAATTATAAGGCTGCAGAAATTGGGCAGGTACCAAATTCAAGAAAACACAGCTTCAAAAGCCATAGAAGAAGCACCAGGTGTCCTTTCTGGCTCCTCTCTCACTTCCTATTCAATGTGGTGTGGATCCTGCTGTCACTTCCATTGTAGATCACTAATACAGGGTAACCCCTATGTGCATGCATACTGAGGTGATTATTTATCAGTCAATCAGGTATAAGTCTGAAAAACTGATTGGGAAACTTCTCTCTGACTTGCCCTCCCAGAATTTGTCTTGAAAGTAGAGAAGCCGCTTGCAGATAGCTAAAGCAGTATAAGACCTATTAAGAAGTCGAAGTGGCCTAAGGCAAATCACCTGCATTAACAGAGTACTCAGGCAAGGGAAAATCTATTTCAAAAGGGAGGAGAGAGGGTATTCAAACTCTTGTTAACCATAAATGGGGGAATTCCTAAGGCCACTAGGAAGCACAAGCCCAGGTAAAGAAGTAAACTTACACGGCACCACACAGGCTCAGATAAGAAATAGAAACGTGAACCTCACTTTCACCATGGGCTGAAATTCTTGATAACAGTGCTAAGCTCTAAGGGAAAACATCAGCCAAAGAAGAGCCAATTTGAAAAGACTGTGAAAGTTGATTTTTGGCATTTGTTTATTTTTGTTAGTTCCTGGCACTCAAGAAAATCCCTTTCATGTTACTACTTGGATATAATCTTAAAGAACAGACAGCTCAGTGACTAAATTCAAGAGTAATACTTTAAAATATTAAAATGCATACTGTGCAAAAAATTTTACAAGATGAACAAACAAATGAAAATGATGGTCCATGCAAAGGAACAAGATAAAGATCCAGAAACCATCAATGAAGTGGACCAGATTTTGAACATACTGGACAAATGCTTTGAAAAAATAAGTTCCTCAATTTAAACAAAAAGATAAAAGAAAACACAGAGAAATAACTAGAGAATATAAGGAAAACAATGAATGAACAACATGGAAATCTTTTTGAGATTCTTGATAATTACTAAACAGAAATACTAGAGTTGAAGAACACAACAGAAATAAAAATTTCCCTAGAGAGTTTCAATAGCAGATTGGAGCTGGTAGAAGAAATAATCAGTGAACTCAAACACAAGACAATTTAAATGATTCAGGCTGAGGAGTAGAAAGAAAACGAATTTTAAAAGTGGACAAAGCCTCAAAGACTTGTGGGATACCATCAAGTGTACAATTATACACATTATTGAGTCCCAGAAGGAGAAGAAAGAAAGGGACAGAAGGAATATTCAAAGAAAAAATGGCAAGAAAGTCCCCAATTTAATGAAAGACATGGATATGCATATTGAAAATGCCCAACATCTCAAATAACACACACTAAAAGAAAAGCATGCCCAGACACATAGTAATCAAACGGGAAAGATTTTAAATGTAAATAGATTAAACTCTCCTGTCAAAAGGCAGAGTTTGGCAGAATGGATAAAAATACATGACCAACTGTATGCTGTCTTCAAGAAACTCACCTTAAATTCAAAGATACAAGTATGTTGAAAGTGAAAGGATGGAAAAAATATAACATGCAAATAGTAACAAAAAGAGAGTGGAGGTAACTAACTATACTAATATCAGATAAAATAGACTTTATGTAAAAAATAGTAACAAGGGACAAAAGCAGCCATTATATACTGATAAAAGGATCAATTCAACAGAAGAAGTACAATTATAAATATATATGCACAGAATGGCAAAGACCCAAAATATATGAAGCAAATATTGATAGATTTGAAGAGAAAATAATGCTACATTAATAATAGGAGACTTCAAAAGATCACTTTCAACAATGGATAGAACATCTAGAAATAAAGTAAATAATGAAAGAAGACTTGAATGACACTCAAAACCAACTAGATCTAACAGTCAAAATATAGAAAACTTCATCTAACACCATCAGAACATACATTCTTCTGTGCACATGGATCATTCTCCAGGATAGACCATATGATAGGTCACAAAATCAATAAATTAAAAAAATATTAAAATCATATGCTGTATTTTCTCTGACCACATAGAATGAAGCTAGAAATCAATTACAGAGGGAGAAATGGAAAATTCACAAATGCATGGAAATTCAACAGTATACTCTTAAATAACTAATGGTTCAAAGAAGAAATCACAAGGGAAATTAGGAATTATGTTGAGGCATATGAAAATGAAAATGCAATATACCAAAACTCATGGGATGCATCAAAGGCAGTGCTGAGAAGGATATTTACAGCTCTAAATGTTTATATTAAAAAGGAAGAAAAATTTCAAAGCTAATACCTAACCTCACAACTGGAGAATTGAGAAAATTAAGATTAAACTAAACCCAAAACAAGCAGAAAGAAATAATGAAGATTAGAGCAAAATTAATGAAATAGAGAATATTAAAAAAACCCATAGAAACAACAAAAGTAAAAGTTGTTTCCTTGAAAGAGCAGTAAACCTGACAAAACGGTAGCTAGATTGATAAAGGAAAAAAGAGAGGACACAAATCAGAAAAGGAAAAGGGGACATTACTACCGACTACACAAAAATTTAAAAAGGATTATAAGAGGATACTATGAATAACTGTATGCCAACAAATTAGATAACCTACATGAAGTGGACAAAATCCTAGAAGCACATAAACTACCTACAATGAATCAAGAAGAAACAGAAGATCCCAACACACAAAATAACTAGTAAAGAGATTGAATCAGTCATCAAAAACCTCACAATAAAGAACTGCCCAGGAACAATTGGCTTTACAGGTGAATTATACCAAATATTACAAGAAAAAATAACACCAAATTCTGCTCAAACTCTTCCAAAAATTTGAAGAGGAGGTAAGGAGCACTCCCTAACTCATTCTACGAGACCAAATTCATCCTCAAACTGAAGCCTGACAAAAATACCACAAAAAAACACACAAAAATTACAGCCCAATATCCCTATAAATATAGATGCAAAAATCCTCAACATAATACTAGCAAACCAAATCCAACAGTGCATTAAATGAATTTTACACCATGATCAAATGAGATTTATCCCAGATATACAAGGGTGGTTCAACATAAGAAAATCAATTAATGTAATACATTGCATAAACTGAACAAAGGGGAAAAAAATCACATGATAATCTCAATTGACAAAGAAAGGGCATCTGACAAAATCCAACACCATTTCTTGATAAAAACACAACAAGGAATAGAAGGAATCTTCCTCAACATGACATAACACATATCAAAACTCTACCACTAATATCATACTAAATGGTGTATAATATTTCCCTCTAAGATCAGGAACAAGATAAGGATGCCCATTGTCACCAGTTATTCAATATTATACTGCAAGGTCTAGCCAGAGTAATTGAGTAAGACAAAGAAATAAAAGAAATCCAAATTGGAAACAAAGAAGTAAAACTTTCCCTTATGCATATAACATGATCCTATATATAGAAAATCCAGGAGTAAAATAATAACAGCAAAGATACCAGAACTAATAAATGAATCCAGCAAAATGGAGGTCTACCAGATCAACATGCAGAAATCATTAGTGTTTTTAAACACTAGTAATGAAAAATCTGAAGAAAAAATTTAGAAAAAAAATTCTATTTACAATAGCAATGAAAAGAATCAAATATCTAGGAATAAATCCAACCAAGACCTTTACACAGAAAACTACAAAATATTGCTAAAAGAAATCAAAGCAGATATAAATATATGGAAGTACATTGCATTCTCATAGATTGAAAGACTAAATACTGTTAAAATGTCAATTCTATCAAAGGAATTTACAGATTCAATGCAATCCCAATTAAAATTCAATAGCCTTCTGTGCAAAAATGTAAAGCTATTCTTCAAATATATATGGAAGAGTAAGTGGCCCTGAATAGCCAAAGCCATCTTGAAAAACAAGAACATAGTTGCAGAACTCACACTTCCTCAACTTAAAAGTTATTATAAAGCCACAGTATTCAAAACAGCATGGTACTGGAACAAGAACAGAAATGTAGACCAATGAAATTAAATTGAGAATTTAGAAATCACCCCTCACATTTACGGCCCTCTGACTTTTGACAACAGTGCCAAGTCCACTCAATTGGGAAAGAATAGTCTCTTCAATGAATGCTGGGAAAGTTGGATGTCCATATGCAAAAGAAGGAAGATGCACCCCTACCTCACACCATATGCAAAAATAAACTCTAAGTGGATCAAAAACATAAATATAAGAACCAGAACTTTAAAACTCCTAGAAATATAGGGGAGTATTTTCATTGTGACAGGCAGTGGTTTCCTAGACTTTACACTCAAAACAGGAGCAAAAAAAGGAAAAAAATATGTCAACGGGATCTCATCAAAATTAAAAACTTTTGTGCATCAAAGAACTTTATCTTGAAAGTAAAAACACATGCTACAGAATGGGAGAAATTATTTGGAAACCACATATCTGGTAAGGGTTGAATAACAAGGCTATGTAAAGAACTCCTACAACTCAACAACAAAACTACACACTTAACAAATGGGTAAAAGACTTTGAATAGCCATTTCTTCAAAGAAGATATACAAATGGCCATAAGTCACATGACAAGATGTTGAACATCATGAGCCATTTGGGAAAGGCAAATCACAACCACAATGAAATACTATTTGACATCCATTAGAATTGCTATTATTTTAAAAAATGGGGAAGTGGATGTAACTCAGTGTTTGAGTGCTTGCTTCCTATGTATTTATGAGGTCCTGGATTCAATCCCTGGTACCTCCTAAAAAAAACAAAAACAAAACATATTATGGAGCAGATGTAGCTCAAGCAGTTGAGCACCTGCTTTCCACATGGGAGGTCCCAGGTTCAGTTCCCAGTGCCTCCTTAGGGACAAAGGGACAAAAAACAAATGAAGAAACCTAGCTCAGGGGAGCCAATGTGGCTCTGTGGTCGAGTGCCGGCTTCCCACATGAGGTCCTGGGTTCAATCTCCGGCGGTAGGAAAAAAAAAAAGAAAGTAAAATAACAAGCATTAGAGAAGATGTAGAGAAATGGGAATGCTCATTCTTTGTTGGTGGTAAAGTGGTACAGCTGTTGTGGAAGACAGGCAGTTCCTCAGAAAGTTAAGTATAGACTTACTATATGACCCAACAATCATACTTCTAGGTATATACCCTCAAGAATTGAAAGCAGGAACTCAAACAGATATTTGCAATTAAATATTCATAGTGGCATTATCCACAATTGCCAAAAGATGGAAGCAACGCAAGTCTCCATCAACCAATGAATGGATAGACAAAAATGCTGTATATACATACAATGGAATATTATTTAGTTATAAAAAGGAATGAATTTCTGATACATGCAACAACATGGATGAACCTTGAAAACATCATAGTTGGTGAAATAACCCAGACACCAGAGGAGAAATATTGTATGATCTCACTGATATGAAATACTTAGAATAAGCAAATTCATAGAGTAAGAGACTGTAAGATAGCTTAACAGTGGTCATAGTGGGGAAAGGGGATGGGGAGTTGTGACAGTTTGAAGCTTTTGTGAATCCCAGAAAAAAATCATGTTATTGGAGTTAATCCATTCCTGTGGGTGTGGGACCCTTTGATTGGATTGAATTCAGGTGGGGACCTTTGACTGGAGTTCTTCAGTGAGGGGCTTGGCCCTCTTGCTGAAGTCCAATATAAAGGGGAGAACCATGCAAACACACACAGAGAAAAAGAGCTGCCATTTTCACCCTGCCGTGTGAGAAAGGACACCAGGATGGTCTGCAGCTGAGCTCTGGGAGAAATTGAGCCTGGAGGAGAAGGCAGAGTCCACCAGACATTTTGTCTTGCCATGTGGCAGTAGTCAGGATCTGCCAGCAGCCGACTTTTGGTGAGACAGCATCTCTGATGATACTTTGATTTGGACATTTTCACAGCCTCAGAACTATAAGATTTTACCCTAATAAATTCCCATTATAAAAACCAACCCACTTCTGGAATTTTTGCATTGGCAGCCTTTAACAAATTAAGACAGGAGTTAATACATAAATTGTATGTAGTTTCTATTTGGGATGATGGAAAGTACGGTAATGGCTGGTGGTGATGGTAGCTTCTGAACATAATTAACAACACTGAATTATACATTTGAATATGGTTAAAAGGAAAAATTTTATATTTGTATATATGTTATTAAAATAAACATTTTTAAAAAGCCATAAGACTATACAACACAAACAGGGAATTCTAATGTAAATCATGGACTGTAGTTAACAGCACAATTATAATAATATTCTTTTACCAATTGTTACAAATATACCATAGTAAGGCAAGTTATTAAAAGTGTATATTGGAACTCTGTATTTTCTGCATGATTTTTCTGTAACCCTACAACATCTCTAATAATAACAATACTTTAAAAATTTTTTTAAAATGAATTGTACCCCATCAAGGTTTCCTTGTATGTCCCATAAATCTGTAAAGTACCATTCTCTTCCCATCAAAACATGGTTCAAACTGTTTTTTAATAGCATATATAAAACATTGAATTAAATCAAGCAGTATATCATTTGGGCCCTGGCCCATTCTAGGTCTGTGTATAATATTTCAAAATCTGGAGAGATAATAATGGATAAGTATTTTATGAAGAGTAAGAGAATAAGTTAGTAACATCTCCTAAAACTAATACTGAGCTTGGGCATGTAATGGACTTAAACCCTACATTTCATCCTATTCCTTTGCCTTCCCTAAGAAAGCATGGTTTAGATACTTTATCAGATATTTTTTAAAAAAACTGGAGATTATAAAAAATGTCCATGGTGTCAAAAAAATGAAGATGATGCAATTCTCTTATGTAGGCTGTTGCCTTGATGAAAAGAGAATCAATAATGCCACTGTGTCCTTTGTTTAAGTGGGGTTCAACAGTGAGTTACCATTTCCGCAAAAAGCAAGAAAAATTTCTTAGAAGTTTCACTAGAGTCACTTAAAATCCAACTGAATTAAATACCTTGTAGGACAACATGTCAATGTTTCCATCTTCAGAGCACAAACAAAATATTAGCATGAGAGTTTGAATATGATTCATAAATACATAAATTGACATCCTTCATCTCCTACAAGGCAAAAAATGTAACTTAACCTTCTCTATTCCTGTGAAGGCTTCTGCACCTTCCCGTTTCTTCATTTATGTCGGGCTTTTTTTCCTTTATTTAATAACCTTTATTTTTAGAGAAGTTTTAGATTACAGAAAAGTTAAATCAAACATATAAGGAAATTCCATATAACCCACTCCTCCCCTCTCCACATTTTCCCCTATTATAACATCTTACATTAGTGTGAAGAAACATTGAAGCACTCCTACTAACCAAAAAGTACAGTTTACATTATGATTTACACTTTGCACTGTACAGTTTTATAGGTTTTGACAAAATGTATAGTGCTCTGTATCCATTATTGCAATATTATGAAGAACAATCGCAGTGCCTTAAAAATGCCCTGTGTTCCACCTATTATTCCATCCCCCTCCCCTCAGAATCTCTGGTAACCACTATCTTTACATCAATGTTACAAGTTCTTCCATTAATACACTAAGTCTACTTTTGTCCGGGTTTGCATCCCCTCCTTATATTTGTTAATTCCTCAATCTTGAGGATTTGAGGATGATGATGCTTGCTCTATTTCAGACTGAGAGGGGGCTTAGCCCTCATGGGACAGATGGAAGGAACTGTTTTGCTTGCAGTTGGAGAAACTCTGTTTTTTTGGGGGGATGGGGGTTGTCCACCATCATCATCATTTTGTTAATTGTCCTGGGCAATTCTGATGAATTGGAGAGGAGTTTTTGGCCACAACTCTGCTGAGATTCAGGGCTCAACTTGCATATGAACAGTCAGAAGATTTAAGTCTCTGGGAAATATATTTAATGAGTAAAGTGCTGATTATAAGTTATAATAAAAGGGGTAGAAGAATCTTGTGTAGGGAATTTATAAATGAATCTCTGTTATATTAGGGAAAGAGATTATCATATATTCCAAGATAAGGCCTATGGGCAGGGTGATGATTTCATGGGGTTGTATGCCTTGACTATTGTTCCAGACATCTCTACAACTGTCAGGAGCACTCTTTTGAGGCTTTGTTTACTGTGGCAGTTAGTTAGATATGCTTGAGATGTGTATAAGCATAACCTCTGAATGACATTCCAACTCACTTAGAAATCTCTTAGCCGTATAAACTCTTTTGTATTTAATGTTTCCCCCTTTTGGTCAAGGTCTTTTTCCAAATGCATTGCTGGTTGATACTTGGTATTAAACCTTTGGTGCCAGGGAGGCTTATCCCCAGGAGTCGCGTCCCATGTTGGGGGGAAGGTAGTGAGTTTATTTGCTGAATTTGGCTTACAGAGAGTCCACATCTGAGTGACAAGGAGGTTTTCAGGAGGTAACTCTTAGGCATTATTAGGCTAATATTCATTTTTACAAGAATAAGGTTCATAAATACAATCATTAATATCAACAGGTTGGCATATTGGTCTGTTTTATTTTACTAGACACTGCCTATATACTCTAGAGAGTCTTGCCATTCTATTTTAGAACATACCAGGATGGGAGTTTAATATTTTGTTGGTTATGTTGGTTACTGTGCTGGTCTCCACCCAATGAGAAAACACCCTATAACAACATGAACACATTAGTATTCCATAGAGGCATGCCCCAGGTACACCCCTCAACATACATCCCCCTACCACTCACACCCTATACCAGTGACCCTCCCCTTCCATAGAGTATTTCAATTTCATAGAAATTGAAGGAACACTTCCACAATTGTATTCTCAACCACAGTCCTTGGCCTCTCCAGAGTTAACCTGCTTGTGCCTTGGTTGTAAAATTTATGAAATCACTTCCTACTACAAGATCTTATAGATGCTTTCCTACATAATCTTCTAAGAGTTTTATGGTGTTGGTTCTTACATTTAGGTCTTTGATCCATTTTGAGTTAATTTTTGTATAAGGCATGAGATGGTGATAGTCTTTCATTATTTTGGATATGGACATTCAGTTCTCCTAGCACCAACTGCTGAAAAGACTATTCTGTTTGCGTTGGCCATATACGTGTGGGTCTATATCTTAACTCTCAATTTGGTTCCACTGGACAGTATGTCTATCCCTGTGACAATACCATGAAGTTTTGACCACTGTGGCTTTGCAGTATGCTTTAAAGTCAGGTAGTGTGATTCCTCCAATTTCATTCTCTTTTTCAAGATATTTTTGGCTATTTGAGGCCCCTTACCCTTCCAAATAAATTTGATAATGGACCTTTCCATTTCTGTGAAAAATGCTTTTGGAATTTTATTGGGATTGAGCTGAATCTATAAATCAATTTGGGTAGGATAGACATTTTAATGATATTTAGTTTTCTAATCCATGAACATGGAATATTTGCAGGTAAATTTATTCTTAGATATTTGATTATTTTAGTTGCTATTGTAAGTAGATTTTTTTCTTGATTTCCTCATCTAATTGCTCATTATTAGTGTAAAGAATCACTACTGATTTTTTGCATGTTGATCTTATGTCCTGTTACTTTACTGAACTTGTTTATCAGCTCTAGAAGCTTTGTTGTAGATTTTTCATGACTTTCTATATATAGGATCATGTCATCTGCAAATAGTGAAGTTTTACTTCTTTCCTTCCAATTTGGATGCATTTTATTCCTTTTTCTTGCCTAAGTGCGTGAACAAGTACTTCTACTACAAGGTTAAATAAGACTGGTGAGAGTGGGCATCCTTGTCTTGTTCCAGATCTTAAAGGGAAAGCCTTTAGCCTTTTACCATTGAATATGATGTTAGCTGTGGATCTTTCATATATGTCCTTTATCATATTGAGGAGGTTTCCTTCTATTCTTATCTTCTGAAGTGTTTTTATCAAGAAAGGATGCTGTATTTTGTCAAGTGCCTTTTCTGTTTCTGTAGAGGTATTTTTCCTTTGATCTGTTAATGTAGTGTATTACATTGATTGATTTTCTTATATTGAACCATCCTTGCATACCAGGGATAAAACCCACTTGATCATAGTATATGAACTAAACATTTATGTCTAGTTTTTTTTTTTTATTTCAGAAAGTATTAAATGCCAATACCAAATCACTTTTCAAGCACTGAATATGTTAATATTTCTTGTTTTATAAGAAAGTACTCAACTACACACTAAGCTGCTAAAGGAAAAGTCTAGAAATGGCATACCCTTGAACACTACTTTTCAAATTGCCTTTTCCCCCATTGGTTTGGTGGTTGATTCTTAAATTTATTCTTTCATTGTGCTCATATACTAATTCAAAAAATATTTAATCAGGTACCTATTTTGTGATAGGAGCTAATGATATGAAAATGAATTGGACATAGTGAACCTCATGAAGCTCATCATTTAATGGCAGAAGCAAATGGGTAACTAGATTTACCCTGAGAAAAATACTAACAGAAGTACAAACAATGTGCTAGTTACAAGTGTCTACAAGTAATGAAATTAGGAGCTTCAAACTGAAAATGAAGTTTTGATTCCTATAAACAACTTTCAGAAATGAAAATTTCTTTTGAGCCAAAATAAAGACATAGAACATTAGGGATATTCTCTCTTCTTGTTCTGCAGGCTTCTAACTGTTTTGTAGTATTCTTAAGTTTTGCATTAGATTCATTCTGGATTCACTATTTTACAATACTGAGTAACTATACGGAACAAGTATCATATTTGGACAGGCTCCTACCAGCCCACATTGGAGAAGTAAAATCCTCACAAACAAAAATTGTTTTGACATCTGTAATTTCATAGCACTTTATGCTTATCAGAATATATTTTAACTAGATCCTTATTTTATTCAAGTATTTCAATTAATCAATATACACATAAATAAGAGGGATAGTACTTTGTAATTTACATGTTCAACTGCAATTTACTTGAGTGCACAGTCCATTTTTTATTCATTTTTTCATATTTTTAATATATATTTGATGTTTCCCTGCAATCTATGGATTTTTCAAATACTCAAAACCATTGGTAAACCTAGATTTATAGAACTCATGAGCTGATTTAGAATGCTCAAAGTATACAGAAATTCTTAATTATTTCATGACATCCAACCTATCTTACACATCAGTCTTAAGCAACACATCCTGCACATTCCACATTGAAACCAACTGAGGCAATTTCTATAGACACCTAGGGAAAAAAAATCTTTCAAATTTCTTTTACCCCACTTTTATTGGTTGGATCACTTAAGAAATTGGGGAAAGGTTATTATACATTGTGTGAGTCTATCTGATATGGATTTAATGGTCTAGCCAGGGGTCCCTCTGGCAGTGAGAGTTTGACCATTCTGGCCTCCCTTTCTTCTCCAACAGTCACAAGGCTACAATGATATGCCAGAGCATTTTGATCTCAAAATGCTCCCAAATAAATACCCTCTATAAAAGCCAACAGATTTCTGGTATTTTGTATCAGCACCCCACTGACTAACAAATATACTGCATATCTGCTTCTGTGTGTCTACTTCCCTGTGAGAGTCAGTTTTATCATCCCAAGGAGACTGGGACTCAACAATGAGTCGCACTTTAATGACGTGGTTGAATCAAAGCCCTAATCTTAACATAATTTAATCAGATGTCTCAGCTGAATCTAATATAATCAAGGTTATCATGCCCAAAGAAATAGACCAGTTTACAAACATAATCAATATCTCTTTTGGAATTCATAAATATCAAACTGCCTAAATTACACTTAATTTTTTTGTGTGCAATGAAAGTGATGCCCTAACAACAACAATAAAAGTTAATGAGGGCAGGGGAAAACTGATTTTTCAAGCTTAACAAAATTTATACATGCTTTTTATTTTGCATTTGGCTACATTTTAAAAGAACTCTAGACTCCATTTTTCAAAAACAGGTTTTACGCCCACTATTCAAGGCACATTTAGTATCTTGGATTAAGATAATTTACTCTATTATGGTTCATCTTTTCCCTTGGCAATACCACCTGCCATGTTTTAACTTCAAACAGAATATAAAAACACTACACTGAATTCCTACAGTATGAATTTTGACACCTAAATGTCTATATACTATTACCTGAAAATCAATGTTTGTGTAATTTTACATAGACTGTTCATTTTTAAGATCTTTTGTCCCTGAACCCAAGTCACTAAACATATAGATAAAGTGTAAGAAGAAATGTATCACTGGTATTTCCAAGCAGTGATAAAGATTTCTTGCAAATCAGCTTAATCTTTAAATAAGGGTGTCTATTCTTCACTGGGAACCCTGAAAAGTATTTATCAATGTGACTAAATCAATATTTAAAAATTTCTTTTAAAAGATGTGGGAGTATAGATAAATATTTAAAATAAAGTTACATGTGTCAAAGATTTCTTACTTGGGTGCTAAAAAATAAAAAATGAAAATATTTATTGAAATCCTCCTGCTGAGTCAGTGCTAAGTTGGTGGTTACAAAGGAAAACATGAGAAACATCTAGTAAAAAGAAATTTCAAGATTTGGTGACAGATGGAAATGGGTGATGAACGAGTATGGAAAATCCAAAGTTTCAGTCTTGTCAGGACAAAAGAAGCATCATATCCCTCCCTGCCCAACACAAAGTCTCCATAGTTAGGAAAAGAAATCAGTAGATAAGAAGTAGGAGGAAATGTTAAGTTTTGATGGTAGTAGAATATTCAAATAAATAATTTCTAAAGGCTGTTTGAAATATAAGGGCTAAAGATAAGATTTTGGATGTATATACACTGACTAAAATTTAAATTATGAGGATAGATATGTTTAGCAAGGGACAGAATGGTATATAAAGCCTTAAATGAGGATAATGATAGTTCACAACATTGTTCAGAGGAGAAATATTGTTGGCGGGGAGGGTGGTCAGTGAGAAACAGAAAAACCAGGACCAGGAAAGAGCTCCAAGAGTGGATAGTCAACAGAGAAAAATGTCAAGGAGAAGGCAAGTGATGTGAGATCCAGATTTGGCTATAGATAAACTCATAATTTTCCGGAAAATATGAGAAACTGAAAATCTCTTTCAGTGGTTTGAGGAAGAAACTGTGAGTATATGTCACTATTTCAAGAAGTTGAGAAGTAAAAGTTGGGAGAGAAATAAGACATTGGATTATGTTTATTCAAACATGAGGGATCTTAGCCCATTTGAAAGTAAAAGGGAAAGTCTTCATCAAGAGGAAGAAGTTAAAATGATGGAATAGAAGAGAAAAATCATTGCAGGAGATGCCTGAGGAAAGAAGATGCCATTGGGTCCAGAACAAAAGTGGAAAAGTAGCTTTAAGAAAGAACGGAAACTTGTTCTGAGGTTACACTATTTAAAAACATTCACAGTATGAATTAACACATTTCTTTTTCCATACCACCACATCATCACTCTGTCACAATTACCCACAAAATTCATTTAATTGCTTTACCACAGGTTGAACAGCTTTTCTATTTTCTCCTTCACTTCTGACAAATTAGGGACTCCAGGACTCATGTTGATAACCCTGTGAGCCTCCCAGCTCATAGTTCTTTATCTGTATCTGTTCCAGATACCTACATCTCTCTTTTGCTTCTGCTTTACATAAGCAAGGCCACAAACTAATGCTAATTATCAACTGAGAACACTCTATTTTCAATTTCACCAATTCTGAAGCCACCTTCTCTTACCTAGCTGTCTTGGTCATTCACGTCTGTCGAAGCTTAACTCTCTACTTTTACCATGGTGTCTCTCCTTATTCCATCACTAGCTTCCAGACCTTACTTCCTAACTGGAAACTCCTGATTAACCCATTACAACTGCCAACTTTGAATTTGCTGCCTCCTGTCACTTTTGGACTCATTCTTTCTTCTTTTTTCTTTTTTCTATGCCTAGTTTGTTGAGCATTATTGCTCAACGTCATTTAATATCTTGATTAGATTCTTGAAGTCCATCCCTGTTGGCCTCATGCTACTTGAAAATCCTTTTCTTCATCATTGCAGAAACTTCACAACAATAGTTTCAGCAAAACTTTTAACTATTCAATTAAAGTTTTCAACTCTACTCATATTAACTATCACCTGTGTTTCTTCAATTTCAATCATATTAACTTCTAAAATATATCCTATTTCCATATTCCAACTCTCCTTTCACTGCACATCCACAGAAGAAAAGGAAGATAACTAGCACTTACCTAAATTAATCCTCACAATAATTTGAAAGGATATAGGCATTTGAGACCCAGATAATTCAATAGTTATCAAAGGTAGTAAATGTTCAAGCTGGGATTCCAAACTGTAGTGGACACTGTTGGTGCTCCACCCAGATGCCGTCAAGTCCTGTTTGCCATTTCTGTGTACTGAGCACCTAGCTTCTGTGCCCTTTGCCTCTAAAGCTCTCACAGGCCATTTTCTTCAGTGGACTATCCTTGGGCTATTAGAGCCTAATCTCCACAAGTGTTGAAAGTCACTTTAAAGTTTGTCTCCTCAGGGTGGCGCTTATCCAGTGACTGACTGGGTGAGGGTTTGAATGCCAAACTCTTTTGCTTTGAGGTATAATTTACACTCCATAGCTTCCTAAGGAAGCCATCTGAGACCTAAAACATGCTCAAAATGAACCTTTGCTTGGTTTCTTCCCCTTTCCTTTCCTGCTTCTCTGTCTCCTTTACTTGAATTCTCATCTCAGAATCTGTTTCTGGGATACCTGACATAAGACACAAATCTTGTTTGCCTGCATTCCCTCTCCTATTCTTCCTGCACCACCCTACAGCTTCTTCCTTGACAAGGTTCCACCAACATTCCCTGGAATTTGTCTCTTTACCTACATTTTCATCCTCTTCCTTTCTACCAATTTCATCCCCTCTGCTTATGAATATATGCAGTATACCCTGAGAAATACCTTCTTTATACCCTACCTTCCCAGATTATTTTCCTTCTTTAAAAAAAAATTATTCACCAATTAACATAATCTTGAATAACCAATTGCATGTTCTGTTCTCTGCTTTAATCTCTCCTGACCTCTTTACTGTCTTCTTCCTAAAACCCTCTTCCCTTGACCTCTATGATACAGCAATTCTCTGAGGACTCCAAATAACTGTCTGTCTTTGTCTCTTGCTCTCTCTCTTTTGTCTTATTGCTAATTTTGTTTGTATTTTTCTTTCTTTCTTTAGTCTCTAATTCCTCTTAATTATTCAATCGCCTAAATTAAACATTCTCCATTTTTGTTTTCAGACTTTTTTCTATACTCTTTCTTGAGTAATCCCATCTACTCTCATGGTTTATCACAGTCTGAATTCTATTAAATACGTAGGAAGTGACTTTATATTTATTCAACTACTGATTACATCAATGCTTTACTGAATATCCCTTCTACACATTTTATTTTAAGAAGGTTTCATAATGCTCCAGTCAATTTCAGTTAAAAGAACACCTTCATATTGTGAACTAAGATTCACTTTCAGGCATTAAAAGACTAGATCTTTCAAACTTCAAATATAAATCTCATATCCAATTCGAATTTTCTTTCCTCTTTCCAACTCTGGCTTCATTCCTCCTGGCCTTAGGACTTTTAGAGAGAATGGGATACAAATCTTTCTTTTATTGCTCTTATCTCTTTATTTCAGTCTCCCCCTTACATAATTGCCTCCAGCCTTCTCTATTACTTGGCTTGAGGAACGGGGAAGAACCCTGCTCTCTCTCCTCCATGGAACTCTCCCAGGATGATAAAATACCATCCCTAAGAAGTCTCTACTTTATAGAATGTTACTACTGCAATAAACTCTCATCACACTTCTGATGTCTGCTTATATAGGTTGTCTGGAGTCAAGGGGAAGAGCAGAGGAGATAGGATCCAGAATCAGTTCAGATACCACTTGGTAAACTGGAGAAGATGTCACCATGACAATTTCTATAGAATGCGGGGAAACCTAGTGTCTATTCTATGGCCCTACCTTACCTTCCAGTCATATCACCCATCCTTCCCTACATAAGCCTCATGTACTTATACTCTAGCCAATGGCTTTACATTGCTTGTGCTTTGCTACTGCCAATTCTTAGAATAGACTATTTAGCCTTCATTTAATTTATCCCCACCCCATCTCAGAAACCTCTTTCTCCTTCAAATTTCCCTTATAAATCCTCTACCAATCAATACCATCACAACTACCCTCATTTTTACCACCTACTCTAATCATATGCTATCTCTTTTTTCTTTAAATTTAATGTAGTTTATAGTGGTCTTATGGAAATTATTATTTCAATATGAGATTACATATGAGGTTTAAATTTGAGTTAGATCAATATATTCTTTTAATGCCTGAAAATATGTCAATTTACAAAATGAGATTATTCTTTTAATTGAAAGTTTAAAAAGAAAACTCATTGTGAACAGAGACAATGTCTTATTCATACCATCATATTTCATAGTGCCTACACAGCCTTTCATATAGGAAGTGCTACTATTTTGTCAAGATGCACTGAAATGAATGGCTGAGGAGCTGGAGGGATGCTGACATGTTCTGGTTCACAATGCCTACCACTCAATAAGTGTTCACTGAATAAACTGAAAAAAGTGGAGTAATTGAGGGTTCCTTTGTCTGATGTTCTCAATCATATTAGAGACTAGTAGGTATAGTTATATGCTAAGATGCCTGTGATAGGATAAGAGACACTTAAGGAAATGAAGATTTGGACTAACAACTTGAGGATGTATACTAGATTTCAATAAGAAATTAAAAAGAAAAATATGGATTGACAAGTAGCAACAAGAAGAACTGTTAAATTGAACTGCATGAATCTATAATAGGCCAGATCCAAGAGTTCTCTACAATAAAAATGAAGTGTTGGGGCTTATTACAAATATAAAAGGAACAATTCTTTATTGGAAATGTATTAAAATCCCATTTCCTATGTAAGTATAGCATTACATAACATTTAGTCTGTATTTGTTAGAATATAAATACATTAGGATAATCAGTCACAGTGAAGTAATTGATCAGATTTTTTTTCTGATTAATGAGGCTGTAATGATATATTGCTTGATCATGAATTATGATTTTTTTAAAAAGGAGATTTTGAAAACGACACATGGGAAGAGGACATTTTTATTTCCAAGTTTACTGGTGTCATGTGGGCTCACTCGCATGAGTCATATGTTTTATTCTTGGAATTAAAAAATTACTTTACATACAGAGTTTTAATATGTAGTGTCATGAGTCTATAGGCGTGAAGTGGTAAACAAGAAGATACACAAGGGGAAGTCAGAGTCACCTCAAGAGTTTATTATAGGCCTTATGGATTTTTCCTAGCTTTTTGTCAATATTGGTGATTCTCTTTCAACTATAGTTAAAAATCTTTAAATATACATTATAATTTTAAT
>JAQZBX010031975.1:0-26076 GCA_029593785.1 Cabassous unicinctus
TCTTGCAGGACTAGGTGTTCTGGCTGAAGCCCAGCCTCTGCTGCCCTATCTGCCTAGAGGCATAAGGACACTTTGTGTCTCTGGGCGGCCTTCACTTGGGAATCACAGAGACTTTGGGGAAAGGTTCTTCAAAACCATGCAGTCCACCTAGTCACCTGACATGTGAATGCCCGAATCCAGAGAAGGGAAACTCACTGCTTTCCAAGGCAGCCCAATCCATTCCATGGCCAAATAATAAAGCTAAAAAGCTGAATTCTAAAAGAAAGCATTCCTATGTTTGGTCATGGTGATTGTTTGCTTAGCAAACAAGCCTTCTATGAATGACAGTTATTCTTATTTTTTAACTTTATTTTGTACATTTAATAATTGAACATATAAAAACTAAAAAGTAAACAGATGAATAAATACATACATTTCTCAAATAAATGTGCTGGATACATATAAATTTTTTTTAATCAAACAATATGTTACACAATATATTTGGTTCATAGTAACACATTCATATTATTTGGCCTTTTGTGTCTGGCTTGCTTTGCTCAACATAATGTCCTCCAGGTTCATCCATGTTGTCATATGCTTTACAACTTCACTTCTTCTTACAGCTGCATAATATTCCATCGTGTGAATAGACCACAGTTTGTTTATCCATTTGTCTGTTAATGGACATCTGGGTTGTTTCCAGCTTTTGGCAATGGTGAATAATGTTGTTATGAACATCGGTGTGCAGATGTCTGTTCGTGTCACTACTCTCAGTTCTTCTGGGTATATACCCAGTAGTGGTATTGCTGGGTTACGTAGCAAGTCCATATTCAACCTCCATAGGAACTGCTAAACAGTCCTCTACAGTGGCTGTACCATTCTGCATTCCCATCAACAGTGAATAAGTGTTCCTATCTCTCCACATCCTCTCCAACACTTGTATTTCTCTGTCTTTTTAATAGTGGCCATTCTGATAGGTGTGAAATGATATCTCATTGTAGTTTTGATTTGCATTTCCCTAATCATGAGTGATGTTGAGCATTTCTTCATGTATTTTTTTGCCATTTGTATTTCTTCTTTGGACAAATGTCTATTCAAGTCTTTCGCCCATTTTTTAATTGGGTCGTTTGTCTTTTTATTGTTGAATTGTAACATCTCTTTATATATCCTAGATATTAAACCCTTATCGGATATGTGATTTCCAAATATTTTTTCCCATTGAGTTGGCTGCCTTTTCACCCTTTTGACAAAGTCCTGTGAGGTGCAAAAGTGTTTAATTTTGAGGAGGTCCCATTTATTTTTCCTTTTGTTGCATGTGCTTTGGGTGTAAGGCCCAAGAAACCACCACCTACTACAAGGTCTTGAAGATGTTTCCCTACATTTTCTTCTAG
The DNA here is from genome assembly GCA_029593785.1 of Cabassous unicinctus. Lineage (NCBI taxonomy): Eukaryota > Metazoa > Chordata > Mammalia > Cingulata > Chlamyphoridae > Cabassous > Cabassous unicinctus. The sequence continues at coordinate 1,371 of JAQZBX010031975.1, forward strand.
TAGTTTTATGGTCCTGGCTTTTATATTTTGATCTTTGATCCATTTTGAGTTGATTCTTGTATAGGGGGTGAGATAGGGGTCCTCTTTCATTCTTTTGGTTATAGATATCCAGTTCTCCCAACACCATTTATTGAAGAGACTGTTTTTTCCCGTTAGCATGGACTTGGTAAGTTTGTCAAAAACCATTTTACTGTATAGGTGAGAGTTTATTTCTGGGTTTTCAATTCTATTCCACTGATCGATGTGTCTATCTTTATGCCAGTACCATGCTGTTTTGACCACTGCAGCTTTGTAATATGTTTCATGGTTAGGCAGTGAAATTCTTCCCACGTTGCTCTTCTTTTTCAGAATGCTTTTGGCTATTCAGGTGCACTTACCCTTCCAGATGAATTTGGTAATTGCCTTCTCTAATTGAATGACAGTTATTCTTGATTTTTGGTAGCCACTGGTCATTCCTCTCCCATTGAGCCTTGTTCAATTGAAAGGACTTTAAAGTTAACACAATACTGGATTATTTGCATTTTATGAATTTACAGACGTGGAGATAAAGATGTGGTTGCAGTGCATGGATCCACCATCATCATTATACTGGCAATGATAATAACAGCTAACACTTTTGTAGCTCTTCAGGCATTATTCTAACATCCTGAGCACTTCAACCATCTTAACGTGGACAAGCTCACCATTCATAGCTGGGATAAAGCAAGATATTTTAGGAATCTGAGATTCTTTTTTGTAAGAATCTGCCTCACTTTGCTCTACATGGGGGCAATCCTCTGCCACAAGGTTCCCAAATTACCTTTCTGTTTTCCTCTCCTTCCGTTTCCCAGTCTTTTTCACATCCTTCCTAATGTAGCCGTGTGAAGTTCTGTTCAAGTGAGAGTGGGATTTCTGTATCGGGAACAAGACAGCCATTTGAACTTCTCTACCACTGACATTTGTACGGCTGACAAACACAGGGCAGTGGACCTATTCAAGATCCGCTGTTTCTTTCTCCTATGTGACTTGTATAGGCAGAGGGAGGGCAGGAGACAGGGAAAGAGGAACCCTGGGTAGAACAGAAACATGGATAGTGTTTTTGTTTGTTTGTTTGTTTTTTAGGATGTATTGGGGATCAAACCCAGAACCTGGTACAAGGGAAGCAGGCACTCAACCACTTTAGCTACATCTACTCCCAAAACAACGTACTTTTTTTTTTTTTTTTAGGCAGTACTGGAGATTGAACCTCAGGACCTCATACGTGGGAAGCAGACACTCAACCACTGAGCTATACCCACTCCCTGGTAGCATTTTCACAGGCAGGGTGGAAGGGGGTTGGCTCCCTGTCTGTTTGCTTCCATGGAAATCCACTTGAATTCTACTTCTGGGATAGTTCAGGAGCACTATATGGACAACTCTGGTTCTGAATATTTCTTCCCAAGAACCCCTATCTGTGCCCTATCCACATTTGGAACCAAGTCTAGCAACATCCATAATGTAGAGAAGAAATATTTGTCTTCTGAGAACACAGGAATATTCTACGTCAGCAGCTGCTTTTCAGTCTGGGTTTGGTGATTTGCTTGGTATGTGGGCTACGATAAAATATTTTAAAAATCATGTATGCCTTTAAGCAGTGACAGCTTTATAAACAGCATGGGCAGAGACAAACAAGTCAAATTCACTTTACAGCAAACACTAGGGCAATACCAAAATTATTTTATGGTATAAAATAATGTTTGGAATTTGTTTATTGGATTTGAGCTTCTTTCTGGAATACAGAAAATATTATAGCTGTATTTGTTGGGGGGAAAATTCTGGAGAGAGATTGGTTTTCAGTTAGGTTTTATGGCAAAAGTGTGTTTTCTTGAATTGTTTGATATTTTCTCGACTTTCATAACTAGAAAGGTAGGATTTGTCACCTTTGGCATCATGCACACCTGGGGCTCAATCTTTATTCTACTACTTACCAGTTATGGGAGCTTGTGTATGTGACTGAATTCTCTTAGTCTCTGCTTCCTTGCATGAGATAGCACTTATTCCACATGTATGGTAGGTTTCAAATAAACTATTGCATGTGGCATAAGTGTGAACAGTTACAGGTTTATAGACAGTAAATGTTAGTGTCCTTCTGTCCCTGTGCATGCATGTATGTTTGTGTGCATTTGGAGTGAAGATGAGGGATTGAGTTGAATTGGAGAATCATTCTGGAAATTGAGGCTATGTAAACAATCAAGCTAACTAAAAACTAAACACAAAATAAAAAAAGAATGGAGTTGAGAAATAGAAAAAGAAGTTTAGAAAAGACGCTACCAACAACAAATTTTTGTTAAGCACCTCCTATACATGGGCTTAGAGTCCTCTGCTAAGTAACCAACATGTGGGACTCAAGGATGGTTCTTGTCTTCAAAGAGCCTATAATCTATTTGAGGAGACAAGTCTTACTCATTTGTAAAAGAGATCATTAAAACACCAGGAAATTATACAATTGTTTCTCTTGGAATTGAGAGGGACAGCAAGCTCTGTATTGTATTTTTGGAGACTAGACAGAAACTCAAAGGTGCTGTGGGTGGGAGGACAGGGCAGTCAGTTCAGTCTGATGACGAAGACTTAGGAATGTCTTCACAAGGGGAGACCATTGATGTTGTGAAAACAGCAGTGGTGAAAAATGATCTTAACATTCTCAGGAACAACAGAAAATCCCAAAACAAACTTAATGGGGCCTGGAAGACTCACTGGGCTTATGCCAAAGTGGTGGGGTGAGCAGAGGGGGGAGGTGGGGGGGGGGTGTGGACAAGCTGAAGATAGCCAGTGCATATTCCCAGTTTCCTTATTCGGAGACACCGATACTCTTTGTGGAGTTACTTATCCAGAACCTCCTTAAGCTCCATTTCTTTCTTTTCCCAGCAGATCCCTGGAGAGATGCTTTTTCAACCCTCCATCTCTGCTGAATGCCTTTTGCATACCAGCAGTGGAGTGCATTTGAAGGTTGGATTTACTCAGAGTAGACTATTTCTAAAGCCTATTAGGATTGGGGAAAAGAATTCTAGCCAAATCCTCCAGGTTAGCAGAGAAATGGCAGCTCCTCCCAAAGCTCTTCCCTTGACAAAGCACAGTAACCCTTCTAGTTGCCACAGGGGTGAGGGGTGACTACAAAGGGTTAATACTCCTTCCCCTACCTCTACCCCCCAACTTGCTGCCAGAGATCAGCTAATCTGATAATTACGGCAACAAACACAGTTTAGACAAACAAGACCTGACCCTGAGGGTTTGGAATGAAAACATTTACTCTCTCCCTCCCCAGAGAGACGGTGCCTGGAGCATACACGCAGAGAAACACTGGGAAAATACCCTTGTGCTGGAGCGACAGGGTGAAAACATCTGTGTTCCTGAGCTGCTTAGGAAGATAAAGTTAATGGGGAGAAGGGGTGGGGCGGGGAAGGCGGGAGGAGTGGGGAATGGTGCAGTCGGGGCGGGGCGGGGGCGGTGTGCATGTTTGGAGCAGATGGAAAATGTACTCATAACTGGAGATGTAAGTGAATTGCAATTGATTTTACAACAGAAACACGGGGAGAGTACAAAGGGGACTCAAAGATGCTGAAGTGGAGTGAAAAATTCGGGGAGCGGCTAAAGGGGGAGAAACATCTTAAAATGCCAAAGTGGGATTTATTCCTGAGCACTTGAGGGGAAGGCTATTCAAAGCAGTCTATGATTCTAAGTGAACTCAGTGTTTGCTGCCAGGGAGGAGAGGTTCACAGCCCAGTCAGCTAGTCGTCTTCTTCCCACTCCCAGTTTTACTTCTAAGCTGAATAACTTGCCCTTTTCGATGCCCTGTCTGCCTCAAAACTCATCAAGGACCCTCCACCCCCGTTTATTTCTAAAATGCTCCTTCCTAGAAGAAACCTTTCTGTTTTGTCTAAATCAGAGATTCTGACTTTGGCCTGTCTGAACTTGGAATTCCAACAGTTACTCCTGTCCCCACTCCACCCTCACGTTCTGCCCACCTGTCCATGCCTTAGTGCCAAACATCATTTCTTTTTTACGCTTGGCAGGTGTCGCATCAGCTGGGAAACACTCCTTGCACCACAGAGCCCTCCAAATTATCTCTGGGCATCCAAATCCCTGGGGATTTGCAGATCATATGTATGGATGACACCAAGCTAAGAGGAATAACTACTGTGATTGATGATAGGATGAAGGTTTAAAATGAATTCCATAAGCTGAAAGATGGTCTAAAATCAATACAATAGGATGCTCCAGGAATAAAGGTGGAGCACTGCATTCAGGGCCAATAATCAATTGCACAAGTATAGTGCTCCTACAAAACAACAGTTTATGTAAAAATACCATTTGTTTGTTGACTACGGCTTCAATATGAGACAATAATGAACCTATCTGCTTTAATAGTGAATGCATTCATAGGAGGCATTAATAAAACTATTGTGATCGCATCAGGCAGTATAACTCTTTTACTATGTCCTTCACAAGGGAAGGGGAAGACTGAACAGACCTATAATTAAATATATATATTTATTAATGTGAAAATATATACATTGGCTGATTGATCACACAGAGACCAGTAGACTATGCAGAACAATTTGTTTGTCTGTGTTTTCATTTCATTACAGGTTCCAGTGCCTCACTGAAATCTATGCAGGGTCTACCTTGGCAATTGCAAGTGGCTCCCCTACCCTGTTCAGCTGCCTCTTCCTGCCCCTGTGTTTCGAATCTCTCACAGGCCCACTTTCCTGCTCCTCTGCTGGTTTGTTGGAGAGTCTCCCACCCCCCAAAGAGAGACAATCCTTTCCAAATGAGCAAGTCTTCTTGCTGTTCCGCATACATCACATGGCCATTCATTCCCTCGTTCACTCATTCATATATCCATTGAATGTCCACTATCTGCCAGGCACAGTTCTGGGCACTGAGGATGCAGCAGTGAACAAGACAAGGTCCTTGCCCTCATCAAGCTCACATTCTCATAGGAGCAGGCAGACCCTCGACAAAAAACTAAAGGAATGTCAGATAATAAGAAGGTATGAAAAATCACCAGGTAATTGAAAAGCCTTCCACCTTCTGCCTAGACTTCTCAGAATGTTACCAACATGCTGCCTAGCCCAACTCAAGTCCCACTTTCCTTTTGGAGGCAGAGAACTCTGAGCTCTCTCTTCCCTGAGCTCCTGCTGTCCAGGAGCCTGTATCACCTGGCACTCAACTGCTCTCCAATTGTTTCCCTAATGTTAATTTTGCCTCCCCAACAGACTGTAGGAGACTGTAAACTCTTTGAGGTCATAGGATATGCCTTCAATTTAACCATATTCAGTCAACCTTTATCTAAGATGCTCTTTAAAGGAAAACAAAAGCACAGTTTAAAGATGACTTGAGGTTTTTAAGCTGATTCCCAGATAATAAGAGAACTTCTCCCAGGGCCTCCAAAATCTTCTAGCCCAAGAATGGGAAGTGAGGGCAATAGTTTGTTTATTTGCTGAATGTACATTCTCCAAAGAGGCTTAGACTGTGTCAGGAGATCTTTAAAACAACAAACATACCTTAAGTTGAGTAGTAAAGTTAGAGGGACCAGCAGGGAGAGAACATTCAACAAGCTCAAAAAGGGAGGAAAAGTGGGAAACACAATGGCCAATTCAGAAACATTCTCAGTCCAAAATTTAGTCCAAGCAATATTCTTTTGGGCCTCTTATATCCTGTAGAATAAAAATGGGCCAAGAAAAACCAAAACAAATCCAAATAGCCACCAATAGAAGGCTGGTTAAATAAATAATGGCACTTTCATATGGTAGACCGGTGTGTGGTATTCAAATAAAGAGTAAGGTGAGTAGGTCTATGAGCCCTGACATAAAATGATGGCTACCACATAGCTTAAGCAAAAGAAGCAAAGCACCAAACAATATGGATAATAGAATCCCTTTCATTTAAAAACTATATTTAGCAGAGCAGGTGTAGCTCCGTGGTTGAGTGCCTGCTTTGCATGTAGGAGGTCCCAAGGTCCGGGGTTCAATCCCTGGTACCTCCTAAAACAACCAAAAAACTATTTTTATATGTGTGTAGAAAAAGCCTTTCAGGGCATATATCATATTTTAACAATGAATATCTCTGGGAATGGGGTTATGGGCAGTAGAATGGGGGAGACAGATGGGCATGGGAACTTAATAACTTATTATTACTTTATACACTTCTGAAATGTTATAGCTATTGCACTTAGGTTAATTTTTTACAATGAGCATTTATTACTTTAGTAAAGCAATGAACAGTTAATAAAGTGCTGGAGCTTTCATTAATCTGTCTTTTGGAGAAGACACACATGTTGTAGGGAACAAGACTTCTACTACTATTTGGTTTGCTCCTTGGAGAATTTCAGATATTCAGGTTCCTGGGTTTGCATAGGTGCCCCTGTGCCATATGGGAGGAGTTCTGAAGAGAAGTCCTAATCCAATGTATTATCCTTGACGATCCCCTAGGGGGCAGTTTTAGGTAGAATGCCCAAATCAAAGATATGGCAGGGCATAGGAGGAGAGAGATGTGAGGAGGAAGCTAGAAGCATGGTTCACTAATCTGCTTCCTTAATGCAACTCAAAGATGCATTGAACAAATTCCTTGACAAAAATTTTTGTTATATAAATGGACTCCTGGAAAAATACACATAAATACAATTTTTATATCAATTATATGTTTCGGCAGTAAGGGGGAAAAATATTTAAGAAGTATGTGGTCAAGAGCATGACTTTGGAATGATAGGACGTTTGAATTCTAGCTTTGCCACTTACTAGCTTTGTGAACTTGGGCGAATTTACCTTTGATTGTTTTCCTCCTACCTCTTCTGAGTCTCGGTTGGGGGGGTGCCTCCTTCTCTTTCCGTCCCTGAAATGCTGGTGTTTCCCAGGCTGCTGTCCAAGGCCCTCTTCTTTGTTCCTGGGGGTACTGTGTTGCTCCCAAACCTTCAGTTACCTTCATGACATTCAGTTGTCTGCCAAGTGTATGCATCAGACCAAACCTCTCTGTTCAGCTACATGCTCTGCCTGATACTTTTTTTTAAAGGTAAAATGTGAAGAAAGAAATAGGAAAATTTCATTCAGGAGATTCACTTTGTTCTGAATTTATTAGGACAAAGAATAATGAAAGCATGAAATAATAGTGGTTGTGCTTTGATTATTTTTATTCTTTGTGGGTAAATTCATTGAGCATGCATTTTTTATGATTAGAAAAAAATTACTATCATAGAAAATGTATATCCCAGATGTTAATCTATAATTTGAAAGGAGGGAATAGCTGAAAAAAGATGAGCTCTAATTTTGAGAAAGTTAATTTTATATTAAGACATTTTGGAAGCAATATTCTGAAAATAGATCAAAGTCAAAATCCAGGTCTACTGATATGAGGACTTTTGTGTACAAATCCTAGAATGACAGCAAGGTCATTGTGTGTGTGTGTGTGTGTGTGTGTGTGTGTGTGTGTGTGCACCCCAGGAAGGCGCCATTAAAAATATTAAAAAATGCATATGCACTGTAGGTCTAAGCCAGGTGTCCTAGCATCTAATCCAGCAATTTCCTGTTACAGCAGCCTCGGAATGCATCGGAGGCTTGTTTCCACATTTGGATTGCTCACTAGGTTGTGAGCTCTATGAAGGCAGGGGCCGTATTTGTCCTGCTCATCAATGTATACCTAGACCTAATCCTTAATACCTGGAACTTAATGGTCTCATAATAGATATTTGTTGAATAAATTACTATTGTTATTAATATGAGTAAGGAAATATAATAGCTAAGATTTGGACTTTGGGTTCAATTTTTGGCTGGACTGCTTACCAGCTGTGCAACCTCTGGCAAACAAATCAACTTGCCTGTGCCTCAGTTTCCTCAGCTGTTAATCCATCTAAAGTACTCAGAAAAGCACTTGGCTCACAATAAGAACCTAATAAATTAGTTACTATTACTAATTATCATTATATATTTTTGTAAAAATAAAACTAATCTCTAATTAGTTTTTTCTTTTTTTAAGATTTATTTATTTATTCCCCCCTTGCTGCTTGTGCTTGCTGTGTCCATTCGTTGTGTGTCTTCTCCGGTCCCACTGCATCAGCCCCTCGCACCGCGCGGGCCGGCCTGCCCTTACAAGGAGGCCCCAGGAAGCGAACCCGGGGCCTCCCATATGGTAAACGGGGGCTCTATCGACTGAGCCACTCCCGCTTCCCTCTAATTAGTTTTAAGAGTTTAGATTTTTGTGTTTGGATTTTTTTAAGCCATAGCATATTTGTACTAGGTAAGTCAAGTAGTCTCATAGCTTTCCCTCTAGTTAAATATTTGAATACTTGGGTGGAAAATTATGGGGGACAATAAGAGAGCAAGGGAGGAGAAACAATTGTATTCAAGATTAATACTATTTTAGATTTCAGTTTTTTCCCCAAATCGATTTTATTGATACATATTAATAAATCATACAATTCATCCAAAGTGTTCAATCAATGTTATTTGGTATAATCACATAGTTGTACATTCATCACTTCAATCATTAGTAGTGCATTTTCATTATTTCAGTACTACTACTACTAAACAAAAAACAAACAAGAAACTTCTTCACCCCTCTATCTTTCTGTTTAGATTTCAGTTTTTGCAATATAATGGTTGGACTTTAAAAAATAATATTGTTTCTATGATTATGGCTTTTTTCCCCCTAGATGGTAGTTCTCAAACTTTGGTGTGCATCAGCTTCATCTGGGAGCTTATGAAAGCACCGGCCTCTATCCCAGAGGTGGTTCTTGGAGATGAGCCCTGAGTCCATGGATTTTAACTAAACTCCCTTGATGATTCTGAAGCATACCAAGGTCTGAGAACCTGTGATCTTATAACAAGGATTTGGCAGCAATGGGCTCAAACAGGGACTTCTTGAGGGGCTCTGAGGGGCTAGCACTGTGTGGTCCCTGGGAGATGCCTTCTGCTGCTGGGAGTGGCCTCTGGGGTCTGTTGTCTCCAGGAGTATCCTGGAGATTAACTCCACCTCTAAAGTGAACAGTGGCAGAGAAGCAGCTCTGGGCTTGGTGGCCAAGGGGCAGGGGAGCATGCTCCAAGTGGTGCTGCTGGGAGCCCACTAGCAGCCCTTGTACCAGGTAGCAGCAGAGCTTCTCAAAGCAGGGCCCCAGGATCTACTGCATCAGTATTACCAGGAGAATTTCTTTACATGTAGATTCCTTGGCCCTACTCCAAACCTACTGAATCAGGATCTGCATTTTAAACAATTTTTCTGAGGTATGTTAAAGTCTGAAAGCTGCTGACAGAAGGTCGAGTTGAAGAGACTTGGAGATACCTGTGTCCCAGCCTCTGCTATCTGGAGTAGTAGGGTGGTGTTTCTGTCTTTGTTACACTCCCATTCCTGGTAACCTGGCAAAGTTGGAGGCCCGGACACTCCACACAGAATCTCAGATTGACTTCTCAGAGCATCCATGGTCACCCAGTCCTCAAAGACCAGATGGAGGGTGTCCCAGGCAAGATTTTTGTAGATCAAAATACAACTTTCTTGGAATTATTAGATGTTATGTACATCTCAGAAGCTAGAGAAAATGGGGCATCTGGACTTTAGGAACTTTTTTGTTAAAAGTGATTTTCCTGGGAAGCGGATGTGGCTCAAGAAGTTGGGCACCTACCTACCACATGGGAGGTCCCGAGATTGGTTTCCGGTGCCTCCTAAAGAAGACTAGCAAGACAGCGAGCTGACGCGACAGGCTGGCGGGGCGAGCAGATGCAACAAGATGGCACAACGAGGAGACACGATTAGGAAACACAATGAGAGACACAACAAGCTGTGAGCAGAGGTGGCTCAAGCAATTAGGCACCTTCCTCCCACATGGGAGGTCCCAGGTTTGGTTCCCGGTGCCTTCTAAAAAGAAGTCAAGCAGACACAGAGAGCACACAACAAACAGACACAGAAAGCAGACAGTGAGCGCAAACAACGGTTGGAGGGGGGCGAGAAATAAATAAATATAATTCTTTTTTTAAAAAGTGATTTTCCTTTGAGAGAAATCTCAATTGGGATAGATGGGCCTTGGTATGGATTTCTCCTGTATGGTCCTGTGAGGGTGACAGTGCTGTCCGGGCACACTTGATTCAGGTGAGTGAAGCATTTTGTAGATGACATTTACTCTCTTTATCTGTCACACAAAGACGGATGAGCAGGAACTTGGCTGCCGCAGGGGACATTACCACCTTGGTTTTCCCATCAGACTCTGTCAGGCTTTGTAACTTGAAGAAATGAAAGGGGGAGCTGGAGAGGGACAGTTTCTAAGGAGCTGTCAGCTGGTCCCCACCAGAGGCTGGAAGACCCGCTCTGTTGGCCTCAGCTGAGATTTTGCTCAATGCTATTAGGGTAAAATCCTCGAGTTTCTTGCAGAGAAGAAGTGGCCTGGGGCTGAAAGGCAGAGATTCATAAGTAATTTCTCTCCTTGTACATTTCCCGTGCTTAATCACCATTTCCAAGAGGAAGAGCTATTACAGCCGACTGAGAATTTTGCCCCAGAAAGTAGGCAGATGCCTCAAATGACAGCCTAATCGTATGGTGTTCTCAATTGCCTGAAAGGAGGAGACCCTTTCTCAGCAAGGCTGTAGGTGGCCTTCTGTTTCCAGGGATTTTTAGGGCCTGGATGAGGGAGAATTTACAAAGTACTGAGGTAGAGCTCCTTTCAGAAGTGGGCTCTGCTCAGATGGGTGAGCTGTCAGAGGAGCCAAAAAGGTTCTTAGCGTTAACTCCAAGTATAATGTCGTATAGGGAGGATTTCCAGAGAAGTCAGAGTAACATGATTGCAGTAATCTAGGAGTCCAGGAGTCGAAAAGTGACAGGTTTAATAATAAAAGCCCTGGATGCCATGTTGATAGAGGTCCTTAGTGGTTTGTGGTTTGGGTAGAGATTATGGATTTGGTTTATTTTTGTCAGCTACTATATTATTATAAAATTATGCATTCAAGATCATAATATTAAAATAAGAATTCGTTTGAACAGTGTTATTTTGACATAGGGCATTTTGAAAAGTTACATAAGTAGTACATGGACACATTTTTTTGTTGTAAAATATTCAGAAGTTTACCCAGCAAAATGGCACTTCCCCTCCCATTTCCCTTCCCAGAGGTAACCACTGTCAACAACTTGGTGAGTACCTTTCAGTGATCTTTCTAAACATTTACATACACATGCATGCATATATGCAAACATCTTTTTTACATAAATGAGGTCACATATCACATATTGTTATTTAACTTGTCTATTAAATTGAAGAATATTTATCTTGGAGCTATTTCCATGGCAGTAATGCATAAAGAAATTAAGTATGCCCAGACTGCACTCAGGCCAATCAAATCAGAATCTTTGGAAATAGGTCTCAGCCTTTGGATCCTCAGAAAAATTCTGAAAATTCTAATGTGAAGCAAGAATTGATCATCGCTGATCTATACATTAAACAAAGTAAAACAGAACTCTAGAGCAGATTAAAGTAGTACAACCAAATTATTATGGAAACAACCAGAGTCAGTCACATAGTCACTGATTCATCTTTATTCATTTTCTCTGAGAACAGCTTAAGGAAATCAAGTTGCCCAGATGAAAATAATTTTGATGTTTAATCGTTGCATAGCACTTTCATCTTTTCAAAACCACTTTGCCTTTTAATTTCAGAGCACCTTTGGTTCAAAGCTGTGATCAAGGTGGGCCAGGAATGGCCTCATCTGTTTTATAGTCCCGGAAGTGGATGGGGTAAAATGATGCTCCTCTGTTTTAACGTGCTAGGAGAAACCTGAGGAATCTTCCTAAAATGCAGATTCCGATTTAGCAGGTCTGGGGTGGGCTCTGAGGTCTTGCATTTCTAACAAGCACCTCGGTGATGCCTGTGCTGCTAGTTGGTGGACCACACTTTGAGTAGTAAGCACGTAGATAAATGGTAGTGAGCTAAAATACAATGGTGTATCCAATTCAGTGCAAGAAACTGGGTTTCACTGAAATGATAAACACTTTGTATAACAAAGAAAGGAGTGTAAGGAGAAGAATTACAGGGTGGGGAGGATGGAAGGCTAAGAGGCCCTTCCCCTGTATCAGCGAAACAAGGTGCCCTTCATCCTGGAATCCCATGCTCATCGTGAATATGGGATTAAAAGCATTCAGGGCTGATGGCTATTATGTCATCTGTAATCCTGGAGTTTCTTGTCTCTGACTCTATAACTTTCCCTTCTGGGGGATCCTAATGGGAGCCCATGGGACCTTTAGTGTTCACTCACTGCCATCCACACTTCAGTTACAGCCCAATCCTCTCCTGGGAACCAGAAGACCCAACTCTGAACTTGGCCTGTGTCTGCCCATCTTGATTCAATGGCTCTGTTCAGATAAGACTTTGCAGCCCAGCTCTGGCTCTCCTGCCCATCACACCTGAAGGAGACATTGCAAGCCTATTGGTGATGTTCACTCACCACCACCAATGACAGGGCTGTCCTCTTTGGGCAGTGCCTGTGATCAGTTGTCTGCCCACCCTTTAGGGATTCTTGTCTTTTGTAGAAGAAGAATAATGAATATATAAATAAATATTTCTGGCTCTCCCGTCTCGTGATATTTGTTTCTTTCTTTATTTTAATAAAGATCTATGTTACTGTTGGGGTAAACTTCTTATTTGCTTTATATTTCTCAACTGAATCACAAAAATAAAAATACCTCTATCTCACAAATGAAAATTGTTTTTTTAAAAAAACAACAACGATGCTTTAGCATTTTTATCTTTTTGTAATAAAGAACCTAGAAGCATTGAGAACATGACAAAATAATAAATGAAAGCTATTATTTTAATGAGCCATTTTCTCTTGAAAACATTGGCTGCCAGAATGGACTCAAATTTAAGATTAATGTGTCCAGGCTCTGGGGTCTAACAGCTACTGCTGGGGGTGGGAAGTAAAAATGGAATGACACCAATACTGAAAGGAATGTTCGGAGGGGGAAAGAACTAGCCTCAACTAGATTGATTCCTCCTATTATAAGCTTTCATGTACCTTTTCCAAGGAGATATATAGCATTGTTCATGGCTGCAATTGTAATTTTATTTGTGCAATGCTTATATGAACTGTCTTTTCCATTAGATTATGGAATCTCTGGGGATTATGTTTACCACCGTATCCTTAGCACAAAAGGCAATGCCTGGCACATAGTAGATTGTCAATAAATATTTATGGAATGAATGAATAAGTGAATGAGGAAATCATAAAGAAAAAGAAACACTGGTAGTAAGCCATGAGATGAAGTTAAACCAAGGTTAAAACTAAAAAAGAAAAACCTAATAAATAAAATAAATATATACATATATAAAAATATATAAATAAAAAAGCTCTCAAGAGTTCTCCAAAGTTTAGGCACAGAAGAAATATTCCTGATTGTAAAAGTTGGAGATCCATTGCTTTAGCCATGTGGAAGGTTAAAAAACACTCACAGCACTTTAGCCCTTTAAATGATTTTGACATTATTGTTATGTAATTCTTCTCTGTAAGCCCTTATGCTTCTTCCATTTCGAGAGCAGGATGTTTCTCTGCTCAGAACTTGGAACTGTTATCATGGAAATTAATATGATGTCAGAAAGGAAATACAGTGACCTATTCACGGGAACAAGAACTTCTACATTCTTTTTAAACACAATTAATGAACTAGTAATTAATTTTTTTAAATTTAAATATGCTCTAATTTAAAGGGAAGTTGTGGAAATTATTTTCAGATATGATTTAATATAAAATTTTCTGAGCTCCCTGGAATTAAAGCACAATTTTATTTAAAGACAGTAACACCTCATGTATTCTTTTATTCAACAAATGTTTTATCAAGTGAGGGAAGCAACACAGCACAGTGCTTCAGAGCAGGGACCCAGGGTTCAGATCTTTACCATTGTCTAGTCGTGACACCTTGGGCAAATTGCTCAATTGCTTTTAGCCTCAACTTCCTTATCTGTTAATGGGATAATAAGACTAACTCCTTCAGTTTTTATGCAATTTGAATGAGTTAATGTTTGTAAGGCACTTAAGATGGTATCTGGCATACAGTAAGCACTATATAAATAAACTCCTGTAATGTACAAGGCAGGTATTAAGCACCAACAGGCCCCCAGAAAACCAATATCAGGTGCCAGGAAACTCTCTACTGAACACTTGCTATGTAAGAAGAACTAATTGCAGGAGCCGATGTGGCTCAGCGGTTGAGCACTGGCTTCCCACATAAGAGGTCCCCGGTAACAAACAAACAAAAACCTAATTGTTAGGCAGTTTGGCATCAATTCTTATAATAGCCCTGATCAAGGTATTATTCTCATTCATTCCTTCAGCCAATATTTATTGTATGCTAGATGCCAAGTGCTGTTCTAGGTGCTGGGGATACAGTGTCTTGGAATTCATACTTTTAAAAAAAAAATCACTATTTTATTAACAAGAGATTTTCAATCCTCTCTAGATTTCCAGATCAGTTCTAAACTATGGCCCACCACATTCTTCTTTATTAAAAAATAGTTTCTCAGGGAAGCGGGTGTAGCTCAATGGTTGAGCACCTGCTTTGCTTGTACAAGGTCCCGGGTTCAATCCCTGGTACCTCCTTTAAAAAAAAAGTTTCTCCTAACTTCTGATGTTTTAAAACACTGCATGTGTAGTGCTTTGGAGAACTATTTTAGTTTTCCTCTGTTTATTCCTTCATCATTGTTAGAAACTATCCTAATTTTGTATTCTTATGCAGTCTCTTTTAAACCTGTTATTTTTTTCAATAAAAACCTTATTTTTTAGCTTATAAAAATGATACTTTTGTTAAAAAGTATGTTGTTTACTATTTTTCTATTAAAGCAATGCTGCAATGCATATTTGTATATTTCTATATGTATTTATCTTTGCAAACTTGTATACATTTCTGTAGGATAGATTCCCAGAGAAGTTGCTTGTTCAAGCTATATGTACATTTTAATTCTGACTGATATTGTCAATATGCTCTCTAAGTTTACACTTTCAGTGCCCTTTACTCTCTCACCAATGTTATTTTATCGATCTTTTAAGATTTTGTTAATCTTATGGGTAAAATGGATAAATGGTGTGATTTCAATTTAATAATGAAGATGATTATTGGTATGTTTATTGGCCATTTTACTGATTCTTTCCTGTTTGACTTCTTTAAATCCTTAATTCATTTTTCTATCAAGACAATGAATCTGAGTATATAATAGATATGTCTGATAGGCATGGTGCAAATAGTTTTCCAAGTTATTTTATTATATATACATATATATATATATATAAAATATGGAACGCTTCATGAATATGCGTGTCATCCTTGCGCAGGGCCAGACTAATCCTCTTCATATCATTCCAATTTCAGTATATGTGCTGCCGAAGCGAGCACTATATTTTAATTTATATAGACTTTCACCATAAAAAATCATTCGTTTTCTTTGTGGCTTCTGAGATTGTGTTATGATTAGGAAAATCTATTCTACCAAATACTGTTTCAAACACTTCATTATATTCCCTATTTTGTTTATATTTTAAAACACTTAAATCTTAAATACATCTAGAATTTATTTTGGCACTTGATGCAAAGGAGAAAATCAAATGAATGTGACATGATAATCGATAGTCACAACATTAGATGAAGATCTGTGGTTGAAAAAAAATGCATTTTTTTTCCTTTTTTTTTGAGGTACTGGGGAGCTGGTGATTGAACCCAGGATCTCATATGTTGGAAGCCGGTGCTCAACCACTGAGCCACATCAGCTCCTGTGAGTTGTTTTTTTGTTTGTTTGTTTTGCTTGTTTTTCGTTTTTGTTTTTTCAGTAAGTACCAAAACCGAACCCAGGATCTCCCATGTGGGAGGTGGGAGCTCCACCGCTTGAGCCACATCCGCTTCCTGCATTGTTTCTAAAAGTACGTACTGAGAGTTAAATACAGTCATGCCGTTTTGAGAGGTTTTTAGACCCACGTATATCTATAGCCAATGCAGTGTCCTTTTCTGGGACCGTTTCCCTCTATACTCCAGCCCTCACATACACTAGCTAAATAAAAATGCTACTGTGATAGAAATAATGATGAAAAATAATACTTTACTTTCAATCATTAACAAAAATCAGATCCTCTGAAAATCAAATAATTGGCAAGTGAATTTATATCCTAAACATGATGGTTTCTGCCTCACAAATGTTGAATTATATGTTAGACACAAATGACTTGTAAAACCCTTTATTGAGGTGTCTCCCTTTTCTGGCACATATTCCCAAGTTTACAGAAAATGGCTAATTACAGGTTAGAGAGAATAGGGCAGACCCTCGATGAGGGGAGGATGAATTTAAAACATTCTTTAACGTACTCCACACATCCCCGGCCACACAGGGAAAGACCATATTTTTTCCCCGTTTTTGTCCAAGCAATAAAGGAGCACTTTGGAAATCGGGTATTAGTAATGTAGAAGATAGAGTTATTAAGTATTAATTCTACATTGTAGTTTATGTTTTTTAATCAATCAACAACTATCTGAGAGCCTATTAGGTGCCAAATATTTTGTTGCTGTGAAGGATACAAAGAAGTTCAATTGATGGTTTCAGTTCTCGGGGAACTAACAAACAATGAAGTCGGGGCGAAAAGTTAAACACACATGAAAATTCCCAAACAATGTCAGGCACTATAATGATACCAAAGGAAGGAAAGAGACAAAGTCTTATAGGAGTTTAGAAATTGAAAGGATCTCTTTGGGCTACAATGATAAAAATAGTTGGTAGGTATTTAAGAACTTTCAGAGCACTTTAACCTATATTTTCTAAATTGACCTTTTCATAAATTGAGGAGGTATTATCTCTGTTTAACAGACTAGGAAACAAAGGCTCAGAGGTTGTCCAACTTCTCATGGCAGAGCTGGGAACTAGACCCAAAGTCTTCCAGCTCCTATTCCTAGTGGGATTTATTTAAATTAGCACTGAAATTTGCTGCCAAAAATGTTTCGAGGGTTACAGCAGAATCCCACTATGCCAGGGATACTGTGGTTATGGAGTTGCTAAAATCGGGATTATTCTCTCCTTTTGGTCAGCTGGTCAAAGAGCATCAAGTAACTGTTGGTACAAAATAACTTTGTGTTTTTTTTTGTTACTTACTGAGGCACAGACTCTCAAATCATACTGCAGCAAAACAAGGACCAGAACACAAGGCTTCACTTTCACTGCTATTTACACACTCCTGTTTAGCCAGCTGGTAGCCCCATGGAAGACATTCCTTACCCACCATGCCTGCCGTCATTCTTTACAGTCATAAGATATGTGGTAAATTTTGAGATAATTCTGACCTGACCCAGGTAAACTAACAGACAGAAAAAGCAGTTTATCAGGGCTAAGACCATATGAGTTACACACATTTTTTAAAAAACCACATCCTGCCAGTTCAGTAAATTGACTTCTACCCAGAAAGTGCAGGAGCATTAGGTCTGTTCATACAATAGCCCTATCTGATTACCCAGGGTCAAGCTACTGTTTATCTTTGCCAGACAGAATCCATATCCTGAACAGGGGACCTAAAACCTATGTGTTTCACCAATCACCTGGTACTATTTCCAAGGCAACACGGGGTCTGATGTTCTTTCTACATAATCACTTAAACAATAAGAAAAAAACCTCGCATTTCTTTTCAAAATATTAGATAACAGTAAACACAAATTTATTACTCCTTTCCCTCGCCACTCACCCCCACCCCCCAGCACACAGTGGCCAGGAGCTTTGCTTTTTTTTTTTCCTTTCTCAAGAGAGTGCAACATTTTTCAAAACAAGAGCAGTGCTGCCCTCTACTGCTGAATGTTGAAATGTTGGAAATACACTTCCACATCCCTGCCAGCTATCCTGGGATTGAAGACGTTACCTTGTTTTAAACTATCCCTTTATGAGTTGTTTAAAAGAAAGTGTATTCTTAGCAAACACATCAAATTTATTTCCTCAATTATCTCCTCCTCTACCTTCATCTTGTACCAAAGGGTAGGATTTTAGGATTAGACCCAATAAAAAAAGGACATAATAACTTGGAGAAAAAATGCTTTAGAGGCTATATTTGTGATCCATCTGGGGAGAAAGAGGGTAAGGAGAGGAAATTTTCTTCTTACTTTAAAGTCTGTAGCCATTCTGCTTTTCTGGCACTTGGAGTGTCTTCATTTGCTTTTTTGTAGGGCAAGCCATGTCCTTCTTTGTGTTTCTTTGACTGGAGACCACAGTCACCAGGGAATGTTGAGAGAATAGTGGGAGTGTCTGCAAAAAACTTTCTACTTTTCAGAAAAATATAGAACTCCAAATGGCTGTTATTAACACATTTACCTTCTAATGATTAAAGATATTGTTCCTTTTAAATTGCTTTGAGAGGGAAGCGGGTGTGGCTCAGTGGATACAGCCCCCGTTTACCATATGGGAGGCCCGGGTTCGCTTCCGGGCGCCTCCTTGTGAGGGCAGGCCGGCTCGCGAGGCGCCGTGGGCTGATGCGGCAAGACCTCACAGCAAGGGGGAGATAAGCAGACACAGAGAAGACACGCAGCGAATGGACACAGCAGCACAAGCGGCAAGGGGAGGATAAATAAATAAAAATAAATAAATCTATAAAAAAAATTGCTTTGAGAATTTGCAGATCTCTACAAAGATTTCCTTTTTTAATTAAAATAACTTTTATTGAAGTATATCATTCATACATGAACATGTAAACAATAAGTGTATAGTAAAAGTTGTGAACTTACAAAACAAACATGCATAACATCATACAGGGCTCCCATATATCATTCCACCACCAACACCTTGCATTGTTGTGAAACATTTGTTACAAACTATGAAAGAGCATCGTCAAAATACTACGACTAACTATAGCCCATATCTTACATTTGGTGTATTTCCCCCCCAACCCACCCAAATATTAACATCCTCTATTAGTATTACATGTTTGTTATAGTTCATGAGATAATGTTCTCATATTTGTTCTGGTAACCACAGTCCATCTTCCCCCACAGGACTTCCACCATGGGACTGTGTTATACAGTCCCATACCTTCTATAAAGATTTCTTGGAAGGCTCTAGATCTTTGAAAACTTGTGCTCTCTGCTTTCTTCTCCATTTTCTAAAAAAGTTCAGGGTACTAGGTAACAAAGATTCGTGATTAAAGGGATACAGGGTGTGTGAGGACACATGAAATCACAATTCTGGTACAACCCAGCTGTATCAGTGCACAAATCATTGAACAAAAATACAGGTTGGCTGCTCAGAGAAAGTGCTGGGGAATTCCATGGACAGCATTCACCAGTCAGCCTATGTTAAAATACCCTCAGGAGACCAGAGCAAATGGGCTTCAAAGGGAATTAGCCTAACCATTACCCTAGAGGTACTCAAGGTCGAAAATATAGTATCTTTGACCATAGAGGGAGAGAAGCAAGGGGAGAGATGGTCCCGGCAAGGCAAACCCTAGACACAAGCCAGTTAATTCCAGAGGAGAGAGGATGCATAAGCGATCACTTTTCCCAGTAAGAGCAAATTCACTTTCAGGGAGAGAACTGAACCACCTCAGGGGCTCTATACTTATCCTATCATGCACTATTAGCTGCACTGTGGCTCTTGAGCAGATTTCCTCTTACAACTTTGGTTTTTAATGAAACATTTGTTCAGCACACAGCTCAGTTTCTAAATAGGATCCCAACCTTAGCTACAGCATATGCTCAAATATAACCATTCCAAAGCACCTTGTGTTTGAGCGCAAAGTGTAAGAAACTCCTCCCTCCCCTGACTTGTTCCTAAATTTAGACCCTTAGGGTATTCAGGGGCAAGACTGAGTAAAATGAGCAGGTGCACATTTGCTTAGGGGTCCTTGCAGTGCCCAGTGCTGCCCTTGCCTGTCCTGCCTCTTATGCTATGGGGCAGCGCCACTCAGCCCTGAAGGCTTCAGATTCCCAAAAGAGTATATTCTAAAGGAATTCATTCCAGATGAAGATGTTTCTGTGTGGGTTTCCAAGTCCCCCACCCCCTAATTCTTTTCAAGAAGAGAAAAGGAAGGAAAAAGCAAAGGCAGAAGGAGATGAAGATTGGAGGGAGGATGCTTGAACAGATGGTCACAACCAAGGCAGCGAGCAGGAAGAACACCAGCCCCTTTCTTCTGACCCTTTCTGCCCTTTGCCTGGACGCTCACCTTACCTGCCTGCCTGCTCGTCTAGGCGGCATTCACCTCTCAAGTGTCTTTTGCTTGAAATAGCCATGCAGCAAGGAGGCAATATTGAGTCAATTCTAAATCAGTGTTAAAATTAGCGATGGCCTGGAAAGCATTTTGTTTATTTTAAGATAGGCATCTTACTTAGAGGGGCAGCTTCCAAGGCTCAAGCCAGAAGGGTACTAAACTTAATCTCAAGAATCTCACATTCCTGAGGGGGAAAGTTGGGAGACTTTGAGCCTACATATTATGTAGGCTTCCCTCCCCACCACTCCCTACCCAGTAACTGTTTGACCTTTTCTAAAATTCAGATCAGATAATATGAGGACATGTAGAAAACACTGCATTATGGTCTTTCTCTGCCCAATCAGCATTGGCTTGGTTGTAGAGCTGCTTAGGTTGTCAATAAATATTTATTCGGTCTTAACCAAGTTCATAGCATTTAGGTAATCTAGGGCTGTTTTTCCCCCCAGGGAGTGACGTAAAGAGTGACCATGATATTGGTTGGCCAACACTGTGAAAATCATACTTTTAAACCAAACTCTGGGAAGGTTGAGCTGTAGAACACCCACCTAAGCAGTTGCCCTTTGCCTCTTCTTTTGGGAGCACTTTTAAAGTTCACTGTCATTTGACCTTTGGTGTTGAACTTGCAATCTTTAGAGGACAGTGTTGTTAATGAATTGTGCAGGCTAAATTATTTTTAAAACCAGAGGCAGCTTTTTTCTCTCTTCGTCCACCATCTTATGTGCGTTTGCCTTCCAGCTTTGCCATGTCTTCTCATAAGACTTTTAGAATCAAGCAATTCCTGGCCAAGAAACAAAACCAGTATTGCCTCATTCCTCAATGGATTCAAATGAAAACTGGCAATAAAATCAGGTACAACTCCAAGAGAAGACATTGGAGAAGAACCAAGCTGGGACTGTAAGGAATCACACGTGATAACTCACATGTTTACGCTGTATCAAGTTCATTTATATCTTGCCATACAAAGTTGAAAAAGACACCCTGGTTTTTTCTTTTTATGCTTTGGCATAAATAAGTTTGTTCCGTAATAAATATGTGAGTCCTTTTGTTTGGAAAAAAAACAAAAACAAAACCAGAGGCAAACTTTCTGAAAAGCAGATGATACAAAGGCTGACAGGGTGTTAAAGTTCCTTTGGCTTGTGTTGGTGACTTTGAATGAAAAATTCCATTTTTTTGAGATTTGTCCTATTATCCAGTGAATATTCTTCCAAAACTCCAAGAGAATTAACTCCTTCCACCATTTATTGAGCACTTACTATGCACAAGAACTGAAGGAGACTCATACAGGATATGATCCCTAACAAAGGAAGCTTACCATCTACCAGGGTTATAGCCAGATGTGCAACTATAACAACAGCTACCGTTTAGAGAGTGCTTTCTAATTGCTACCAAATCCTTTATATATTAACTCATATAATCCTGAGGTAAATACTATTATCCCCACTTTACAAATCAACAACAAATCAGGTTACTTAACTTGCCTAAACTTGCCCAAGCTGATGAGTGGAAGAGACAGAATTCAGAGTTTAAGTAAATTTAAAAACTCAGGCAGTTTTTTTTTAGCTTTTAAAAACTTTATTAAATGTTTAAATTATAAAGCAAAACATGCTCACTGTGAAACAATATAAATATACAAGGAAAAGGTGAATAATTCCTTGTTCTCCCCATCTTGAGGGCAGAGCTAGGATCTCAATCACAATAGAATTGTAATACTGCCAACAAGGTAAGAAGTACAGGAGAGGGTAAGGGAAGGCTTTGTGGGGGAAACAGGCGTTTACCCTGGTCTTGAAGGTCAACTGGTGGAGAGAGAGGCTGGGAAGGAAGGAGTATCAGGCGGGGAAGAACTGCAAGACTGAAAGTAGAGGCAGCCTGGGTACGAGCCAGCGACGCCGGCAAGATCCGGCTGAGAACGTGGGAGGGAAGAAGGCTGGAAGGGGAGGCGCGCCCAAGCCCTCAAGGTCCTTGAAGACCAGGCCCTTACTCTGGAAAGCACGGGGAGCAAAAACTCTCCAACTGGAAGGGCGGCAGAAAGGACCTCATGGCCACTGCCTCACTTTTAGAGGGTCTCCTCTGTCGGAGACCAAGGCGGGCAGCCCACCCCTATTTTCCTCAGGGGCAACAGCCGGTCCTGATAGTCAAGGTCGCCCGCACGGGCTCCGGAGCTGCACGTCCAGCTGATTCTGCGGTCCTGGGCGAGGACGCCGGGGCTTTGGCTGCCAGCCCGGGCCGGGTCGGGTCAGCAACGTGCGCACTGCCGGGCCTGGCAGAGAGGGCGCCTGCTCGGCGGGTACCGTAAGGCCAGTGCTCCGAATTCCCGCCGGCCACTTCCCCCTCGTCTCCTGGCCCGCGAAGGTCGAGGAGGCGGCCTCCGCGGGGCCCCAGCCGCTCTGCTCGTCCAACCACCACACGTAGCACCTAGAGACACAAGGAATAAGAGTCTCGGCTATAGGAGCCCGCTCCTGCCAATCACTCCTAGCTCCGCCCTCAATTTGCCGGCATAAATTGCATTGGTTGCATCACAACCGGCCTTCGATAAGATTTTCTTCTTGGATTGGCTGATAGCATTCCCTCCCTCCTGGTCTTTCTGCGTCAGAAGCTCGCTGTTGGTTAAACGCGTTGCCAAGCTCCGGACGCGGCTCGGCCATTGGAGGCCGCGGGCCCGCCCCCTTCGGCTAGGTGAAGGTGAGAGTCTCCTCCAGGCGCCGCGGCTAGGCAGGACAGAGCAGCCCAAGAAGCAGGGAAAAGGCTTTTGGCAGATTCCGGCGCTCTCGCTATGGCGCCTCCGTCATTCTTTGCCGAGGTTCCGCAGGCCCCGCCGGTCCTTGTGTTTAAGCTCACCGCCGATTTCCGGGAGGATCCGGATCCCCGCAAGGTCAACCTGGGAGTGGGAGGTAAGGATGCAGTGCCCAGGAGTGTCAGCAGTTTGAGGAGTGGAGCGGACCCAGTCCGGGCTGTGGGGGCTGTGGGAGAGGCCGAGACACAGTTTGGGGCTGCCTGGAGAGGTGGGAATCGGAGGATCCTTGAGAGCTTAGTTCCACCTGCCCGTTTTACAGATGGGAATGTGAAGGCCTTAGAAAAGGACGATGTGCCCACGGTAACACAGAGCAGGTGTAGCAGCCAGGACACAGACTCAGGTGGTCTGATCCTGTGTTCCTGATACTACATCCTTTTGTCTCTTAAGGAATGGGGCGGCCAGGGATTGTAAAGGGAGGGAGTAAAATAGGAAGCCTGATAAGCTTGCGTCCGGATTGCTGGGAAATGGATAAAGGAGAACTCCTAGCCTTGGGGATCCCTGGTATGGATCGCTGAATATTTGGCCGACCGCCGGAAGCAGTCAGGTGTCTTACTAAGCATTGCGGGGCGGGGGTAGATGGGTGGGTGGGGGAACGGAGAAGACTGAGGTTTGGTTGTTTGTACTCAAGGAGATTAAAATCAGCAGAAGCTTAATGCTATAATAGGTTTCTAAAATGCCTCCGAGACAGATTATTGCTGCCTGGGGATGGGTGGGGGGATCAGGGAAGAGGGTTCAGGCCCTCACAGATAAGGTAGGATTCAGTAGAGGTGGTGAAAAGGTCGTAATCAAAAAGGAATAGAAAAAGTATGATCAGTAGAAGCTCACTTTCCACACATCCTTGTCTTCATTTCTGTCTTGTACTTTTTGGACCTTGGAGTACTCAGAGACTGGACCTCAGTTTCCCAACAGCCAAGAGAAAGGTTTGGACTGGATTGCCTTTGAGATTCCTTTTAACTCTAACTTTCTCTGGTGAATTTGTTATTTCAACCACCATCATTTGGATGTTTGAAGCCCCACAGGCATTTTCGTTATTTGGGTCTTGCCACATACAACGACTAACCAAAATGAAGAAAATGAATAGGATAACCTAGTTGAGGGAACAGACTTAGAGTAAAAAGACTAGAGACTTTGGAAAAGGAAAATTGAACTATTTTGTAGCAGAGGGTGATGTGAAGGAGGTTCAGAATCAGGTTTCCTACAGTGGCTGTATCTGTACATAGAAAGTATTAAAAAGTCTTCTCCACACAACCCCCATCCAAAAAAACAGAGTATCCACAACTGCAAGCAAAGCAATTCCTTCCATCTGCCCCATAAGATCTTAGCCCCTTCTCAATCCGAAGCAGAGCGAATGAACAAACAAGAGGGGAATGCAGCCATGGACCAAATTGGACTTATTGTAGAAATGGGAGAACTTGTAACACTGATACAATGATAGTGGTTACCAGAGGTTCTGAGGGGATGGGGTGGGAAGAATAGGAACATAGGGCATTTTTAAGGCATTGGAATTGTTCTGCATGATATTGCAGTGACAGAGGCCATTACACATTTTGTCAAAACCTATAAAAGCATATGGTGCAAAGTGTAAACCGTAATGTAAACTATAGACCTTGGTTAGGAACAAAGCTTTAATATTTATTCATCAGTTGTAACAATTGTACTACACTATTGTAAGATGTTATTAAAAGGGGAAAATGTGGGAGGCAGAGAAGTGGAGTATATGGGA